>JAJOOS010002317.1:0-56488 GCA_029582725.1 Solanum chiquidenum
TATATATATATATATATATATATATATATATATATATACCTTAACAACATGAAATTCCTAACTTGAATATTAAATTATTATAGTACCCAAACTAAAACCACTCCATTTAGTATATTTTCTATATTATATTAAAAGTAGACACATTTTCATAGTGAAGGGTTGTGACTTTTCTAATGAGTTGTTACTTTTCCAAAGAGTTGTTACTTTTCTGATGAGTTGTGACTTTTTCAAAGGATTGTGACTTTTCTGACGAGTTGTGACTTTTATGATAAGCCACAATTAGCACCTATTCATACTAACATTTGTTGGCTATAAGTAGAGAGATTTTCTCTCATATTTAAACTACGAATATTTTAAGCTTGCTACCCTACTTCTTCTTGAAGAACCTCAAGTGTGATTTACAACCATTGGTATCATACAAGCAAGGGTTAGTGAACAAATTGTAGCAATCATTTTTTTCCTCTAAGCACACTAGACTTCAAGTATGGTTAAAAAGATTATCAAATGTGAAGATGATAAGGTGTTATATATTTTCATGTATACGAAACAAATCATAGTTAAGTTAATTTTTTCTGCAATTTTCGGTATATTTTCAAGAGAATGCTAATGATTTTTACCCAAACTGTATTTTTCACCTAAGTTAATTTTATTTGTTTTTTCTTCTTTATTAATTGCAATCCTTGTAATATTTTGATTTACTTTTTTTTGAACTATTCATGAGTTAAACTCAAACTGTGGTTTATGCTTATTCATCCACTAACTATCTTGATCCAATGATATTTGAAGAACGTACAAAACAAAACCTTTTTTCTCCCTAAATTTATATTTGAAAATAATTTTGAACATTCATAATTTGAAAATAATTTTTAATTGATAGTGCTTTGCGTTGATAATAAATATCAGTCCAATTGAGTGATCATTCATCAACTCGCACTTGTATTTACCTTTTACGATATTCATCACACAAATACTTTAATATCATTTATATAATTTTAAAACATTAACAATAATTAATTTGAGCACATGCCCAACATGTTGAGTTTCAATGAATTATTTTCATAGTTACTTTTAGATCGTATTTTTTCTGCGTTCATCTCTAGAGCGGTGTCATACTAAATAATTGATCATGTGGTAAAACTATAAAATTATTTGAAACAACTTAAAAGAAAAATGACACATTACTTTATAACTTGTGAATCTAGAACATTGAGGCGATAAAAAACATCAGAAATCTGCATGACTACTCGTTTTACTTCTTAAAGAGTGATCACTACTACTGTAAAATGTATTTGTATCCTGAATCAAGGCATATCAATAAGGGGCCGTTTGATTGAGAACATAATATCCTGAAATTAATTATCCTGTGATTAGTTATCCCTCCATATATAAGGGATAATTTATCTTATCACTACAGTATAAATGGTGGGGTATTTATCCATAGACTATTTTTTTCAATCTCAGGACTATTTATTTCTATCTCTCACACCAAAGGACCCCTAAGTATTTTAAGCATCGGATAATGGATAAATTAAAAGGTAATAGTTGTTAACCATATGATTATCCAATTTATAGATTATTCAACATAGGAAAATGAAGAAACCATTCTGCACAAAATGTCAATGTCTGTGCACATATACCAAACTATGATGAAAATGCCATATCATTCAATTTATGGAAAAGGACTATGTGAATAATTTTTAAATATTTTTGTAAACATGTCTATCACAATCATAATGGAGATACCAGTTTCACTATTCATGTCTGCCACAATCACATAAGTAGGTAATCGAGATAGTCAATTTCATGAACTTTCAGTATATCATATTTGGACCGAAACATAGTAATTGCAAAAGATACTTATTTTCTTAATCATATCAATGAGCTTCTAATAAAATTCATCCGATTTAGCAAATTATAATTCTTTTGTGGACCAAAATACTAAAAATAAGAAGAAAATCATGAATGGGTAAAACAAATTAGAAAGGATTCAAGAGAAAGAAGAAGAAAACAAAATACAATCACACATGTATGATACAACCCAAGGAAAAGTTAAAACAGAGAAATAATCAAACATACTTGATACAACTAAAATTTGAACTTCAAAAAGAGATTGTTACTTGATTTGTATTTACTCTTTCTCCGTTTTGTTATTTTTAAAATTATGGTGGGAAATTGCAAAAATGGCAAAGAGTAAATTTATTAATTTTCTCTAAATAGAGAAATAAAATAAAGTAAACACCAAAGAAATTAAGAAGAGACACAAATTAAGAACGACAAAACACAATTTTGATGGTAGTTTCTCTATAATTTCAAGAGCTTCATTAGACAACTTCATAAATAATAGTCTAGATTGTGATATGGAGAAGGTGAGAATGAGTTAACTATTGGGAAGACAACTGTACTAAGTAACATCATGTGATTTTATGAAAAAAGAATCAGTTTGTCCCTTGAAACTACAAATACACCCTTATTTGTGTGCTTGGTAGAATTGTACCGTACAACTTTTGGAGTTGTGTTCGTTGATCACAACTTCCACTTCTAAATAAGGATAATATGTATATATATATTGTGTGTGTATAGAAAGTTGAAGATAAGAAAATTGTAGTTCATATTTCAGAATTGATAAAATAAATAGTGATAAACAAAGATGAATTATTATAAAATTGTGAATATAAGTACAGTAACGACTTGAACTGAATATTATGAGTAGGTTCATAGGGAAGGAATTTGGCCTCGGTAACTTTTCAGGTAGTAACTTGAAAATTCTCGGCTAGGCCAGCCTTAGATAGGATCCGGGATATATGAGGTCTAGGTCCATATGGTAAAGAGTGAGGTATTTTGTGGAGATATAACTGATGTATACTTATATCCAAGACATTAAGGAAATGTGTTGTGTTGTAGAAATGACCAATTTTTGTAAGTTGAGCTGCTGAACTTTCATCGATCTTGCTATAACGGATGGCCTCTCGCTCAAGCAGTTCTCAGACCTCTATAGCAAGGTAAGTTGTCACTATAGCATCATCACTATAGAGAGGTTGGCGTCACTATAATAAGGGAATCAAAATTTTACACAAAAAAATGCCCAAAATTTCTATTCTTTTAATTGTGTTCTTGAGACACAAATAAGTGTGATTTTTAGAAGCTTGCATTAGTTTTCCCACGAAAATCACAGATAAAGGTCACAATTCAACTCCTTGATCTTGTTAATTATTTCTTAAGCCTTAAAAACTAGGTGGTTAATATTGGGTAAAGGTTTTGAGCATGATTTCATGGTGGGAAGGACCTTAAGTTGGGGAAAGAGATCACATGTTGGCTGAAGTTGGGATGTTTTAGTAATCTGGGTAAATTAATAGACCATTTCTTATTCATTGTTTATTCTAGACCAAGAAAGCGCCAAGGCCCTTCACAAGGGGAAAACTCAAGCTATTTATTGTTTTCAAGGGGCTTGATTCGAGGTAAGTGATGGTTGTATGTGTAACATCCCGCCTTAGAAAGAACTAATTTTGAAAGAAGCTAATTTGAAAATTTTCAAGTTATGCTTAAGTTGTGAGTTTTTGTTCAACTTCAAATAGTTATATCTTTCAGTATAGGATGAGTTAGGTGGCCCATAAGATATCAAATGAAAGGTCTTGGAATTCTCTTTCCAACGCCACTGAGTTTGCTAAATTTTGAGCTTGTATGAGGGGGATATGCCCGTTTGAAGATAGCATGTCCAGTTAAGGAAAGTTACGGGAAAATAAGAGGGGTATTTTGATATTTTCCTTACCCCATCAGCTTAAAACTAATTATGGTAATATTTAGGGGTCTAAACTGATTTGGTTAAGTTTTCACAATCCTAATTTACGCTAGGGTCTTAGAAAAAGAGTTCAAGAAGAGAAAGGAGGGAAGATTCAAGGTGTTCATCAAGTTTTCTTGCGAATCGAGGATTATTTCATCAAGGGTTTGATCCCTAAGAGGTATGTTAGTTCTCATAATGTTGGTTTCGTTCACCCACACGCCAATCATGCTATTTTAATGCATTTTCGTTCTCAAAGTTGAAGGATTTGAGTTCTTGATGAGTTTTCTTGAAATTCCATTCGTAATCTTGATTGTTGGGATTTTGATGATTCTTGAGATAAAACTTCGTGATTTGAGGTTTTTTTTGAGTATATTATCGTTTACTTATGTTGGGTATTCGAATGTAAGTGAGTGGGGAAGAAATCATTCGATTCTAGGCGAGTTAGGGTCAGAAATTGAGAAATAAATTCATCGGGGTTTTCTGGGCAAAGGTTGGTGCACTACCCCACCAACACGCAAGCAGAGATGCTCTGTAGGACAGGGGCTGGCGCCCTTCACCACTCAGCGTGCCAGGGTCGCCTTCCCTCACTCGTTCTCCGTCGTTTAGCCCGTCTGAGTTCTTTCAAAGGGTACATTTACTCCCCATTGATTCTAACTACTGTAAGCTACTTCTAAACTTCTAGAAATAATTCATAACATGAATCATAACCTTGAATTCATAATTCAAATTCAAGGAAGAGTTAAGAGTCAAGTCTTGAGAGTTCTTCGAGTCATTTTAAGAAGTCTTTTTACAATCTTTTAAACTTGATTTAAGACTTGAGAATTTGAGTTTGAGGAAGAGTAGAGTTGAGTTCATTTTCTTTAAAATGATATATGGGAACGAAGTATTCCCAAAAAAAAATGTTTTTACATTTAAGAAAAGAGGAAACACCGATTTCCAAAAGAGTTCATGAGCAATTTTGAGTACTATCTCTTTTAAGAGAAACCTTTTTAGTAATAATCTCAAAGTTGAGGAAGAGGAAATGTTTACTTTAAAACATATGAGCTAAGTTATATTTTGGGAGTAGTATTGAGCACCGATATGGGTGAGAGTTCTAACAATTCACAGCCCCCATATACCATGTAGCCAACGTGGGTAACAAGAGTCATACTTTTTAGATGATTCCTTATTTATTTTTAGCATAGACTATTGGATCCACTTAGTTGAGGATTTCTATACCCCGACAAGGTATAAGACAGTTCTGGTAGTGTGGGTGAGACGCTGTATCATTACATAACTCATGGTGATGGTTGTCGGTTAGAGAATCTCCCAAACAAAGTTTACTTTTTGTATTTTTTGCATACAAACTAAGTTATATTGTATTTTACAATATATTGAGTTGTTATATACTGTTTTCAAAAGCTTTTCTTTATATTGCACTATTGTTATTGCTTTATATTGAATTGAGTTGAGGTTGAGTTGAGTTAAGACGAAGTAAGTTGTTTCTTCAGTTCCAGTTCAAACTTATGTCATGTTTTATATTTCCCCTTGCATGCTCGTACATTTCATGTACTGACGTCATTTGATCTACATCTAGGGAATAAGGCTCATCAACCGGCACTTCGTTGATCTAGTCGAGTTCCAGAGTTTTTTGGGGAGCCTTTTTACTTCCGAAGGATCCCTCATTTATTTTCTGTTATTCATTTTTTTAGGATGATTGGGGTTTTGTCCCGACATCCCTTATAGTAGTAGATGCTTCATAGATAGATAGACAGTAGTTCATGCGTCTTTTTTATTTCCATTATTTATGTTGAGACTTGAGTTGCCTCTTTGGCCAGTTGGATGTTTATTCTAAATATTCCGAGTTTAAGTATTTGAGACTTTTAAGTTAAAACTTTCTTTTGAGTTCATATTATGTTGAGTAAGTCTTTCGCTGAGTGTTGAGCCAGGCCAAGGGGCCTGCAATGGTTCTCGACTGTCGAGTAGGCTCGGGGTGTGCTAATATTCTCCTAGATTATGTATATATGAATATTTATGGATTGTAGTGTCTTATTGTCCAATGTATGATATCAAGCATATGAAATTAACTTGTTATTGTAATTTGTGAGTTTAAGTGGCCTGGTTCATTATACTATTTGATTATACATACTTGTTGTGTTATCTGATTATACATGCTTGATGTGCTTGTTGGTTGTCTCATGTACCACGCTGGTAGAAGATATTGTTGATTGTCTCGGATACTATACCTAGTATGATTATATACGGTTGGCTCGGATACTACGACTGGTATGATACTAAAGTTGGGTTTAAGTTTTGTGAGAGGACCAAGTATGAGTTTGAGGTTCTATGAGATGACCGATATTTGTATTATGATCATGTGGAACATGTTTATGCGTTGGTTTGTTCTTGTATTGTTGTTTCATGTCATGTGATTGATAGTCTAAGTGTGGTTGGTAATTGTTTTTATATTGTGTATTGCTTGTGATTATTATTTGGTAGTTAATTGCTTAAATATATATGTTTGACCGGTCGCGTGATCCTACATGTACACGGTGATTGTGTACTGATATTGCACTTGTTTCTTTTATTGTTGAGTGCAACAAATCTTCTAGCGACTGATTCGAAACCTCAGTTGAGAGACATATGATTTCGAGTCTGTGGGTGAGCTTTGTCTTTCAGGCTTCCATGGATTTATCTACATTTTCTTGTCCATTTGTTCGGACATGGACTATTGACTTTGGTTATGTTTAGCTTTGGGGGTGTATCCTAGTTGGATTGTTTTAGAGTTTTTGTATGGCGACTTTCAGTTCTTGGGGGTATTTCCGCATTGGTTGTTTTTAGACGATTGAGTTGTGTTTATGGAGACTCAATTCATTTATGTCTAAACTATTCTGTTATTTTATATAATACACTTGGTTTTGATTAAATGGTGTTGGGTTGGTTTCAGGTTTAGCTGGTTCTCCCACCAGTTTTTTTAGTGTTAGTGCTACTCATTACCGTCGGAGTTGTGACAAGTACTGATAATATAGACAAAAATTAAATAATAGTTTACATATATAAATAAAGGAAAGTATTTTTAAAAATATTTATTTAACGAAATAGTTATCAAAATGAGATATAAGTCGGTCAAAATTGAGTGTCAACAATATGGATTGCATAAACCTATTATTTATTCAGACTCTAAATATAAGTGCAAAAACTAATTAATATTCTTTTCCAACTTTCAAAGAGTAGTTGACTAGTTGCATTGAATTTTTAATTTACCCACTTCTTTTAGATTGAAAATTTAATGATTGAATTCACTTGGCAAGTTGGTATACCACTTATGTCTTATAAATATGATGACTTTTACTTTGAATCAATATACAAAAATAAAAAAGACCATCATTGAGATTTGAGAGATAGTGACTTTGTGTAAAAGATGAAGAAGGAATCAACCATTGTATTCAATCTTCTTTAGGTGTTCATTTTGCTCGGTAAAGTTTCTTCTCCTTTTCCCCTCCTCTTCTCTCTCCCTTCCCCTCTCATTATCTCTTCTTATATGGTATGTAAAAGCAATTTCTTCTTTATAAACACACACACGTACACACACGCACACACGCGCACACATGCACACACACACACGCGCACACACGCGCGCACACACACATGCACACACACACGTGTGCGCACACACACACACCCCACCCCCATATATATATATATAAAGGTTAACATTTGGGATTTGTATTTGAGTTTTTATATGTTTACCTATTTACCCATATTATTATCGTCTGTTTCAAATATATTTTCTCCCAATAACAATTTTTTTTATCATAGAAGTATGAGTCCGATTTGATTGATTTGGTTGAACCCAAGTAAGAGTATTTTGGACATTTATTAATTATTTAAGGGTATTAGATCTATTTTATACCTCAACATGGTATGCATCAAATTATTACAAATTATTACAGAGAATACATAAATAATGATTTGATAGTTTAAGGTAAACTTAGATATTTTAATTGACTATATGGCTTCATTGAGGCAATGATCATAGCCAAACATAGTATAATCATACAAATATTATGAAATATTTAAAGACTTTTTTCGTTAAACTTAGTTCCTAACTAAATTCTAATGTATAAAGAACAATATAGGAAATATATATTTCTTCATTTGCTATTCATTTAAAGTTTGCAAAATAAATTATGATCAATACATCATATAGAAATTAACTGATTGTCTTTCATTATTAAAATAATGGTAGTAACTTGAAGCAATTATATATGTTTGATTTCTATGTATTGTCAATGAATTTACTTGAACTAATGACATTAATATTTATTTTTATTTTTGATATAGGTTCACAATCATGTATAGTATTCGGAAAAGATCAAAAGTGTCAAACAACAAAAGATTGTGCTCGTTCTTGTCAACTTGGAATTCCGACTTGTTCTGACGGAATTTGTGGATGTATTGAGGGAATAAGGAATGTTTGTTTTATGAAAGACAATATTTATTTGGGTAAATGTTCTTGTGGATGTAAACCACATTGTGTCCTAGGATTTTGCACATGTCCTTGTTGTTGAAAGCAAAAATTAAGACATATTTAAGGTTAAGAGAATTCTTATCTTATTATAATGAAAACTTAGAGATTATTTAATCTTATTTTAATAAAAGCATAGTCTGCCAATTTGATATTTTCACTTTCTTCCTCCAATTCATACTAGGATAAATCTATTGTGATAGTTATGAGCATATGTGAATTTAAGAAATCCACTAATTATTTGTGAATATTTTATTTGACTATGAATACAATTATTATCATGAAGAATTATATTAGCACATTAATGAGAATCATAAACTTTATATTTCTAGGTTTGCCTCTAAATTTGTGTTAAAAATTTTAATATACTAAAAGTGTCGTGCCTTTGATCTACACCGTAGGTGTGGCCGACATTCAAAATTAGTTATGATCCAAGAAACCGTTGGCCTAGCATACTATAAAACTGAACACTGAATAATGTGGAAGCTAATAATACTAATAATGGGCTAAACTGATGATGTCACAATCCAAACCACCATGAATACCACCCACATTAATACATATATGAACGAACCAATGCATGACATCCTAACTCATGCAACATCTAACAATTCTAGCCAAAAAGAAAATAATTCTAAATCACAAAATAAATCATAAAATAGTGGAAGTCTAAACTATTACATCTTCACAATTCGAAAGTCATCGTACTAAACTATCTAATTAAAAAGTTTTAGAGTACTAATAACTATAGAATAAGCAATAGTATTAATGTTCCAGAAAGAATGACATAAGAATGAAGAAGATTTGTGGAATCCCGAAGAGAAATACCTCATTCTCAGATTTGGAAGTAGTGATGCTAACTACAAGGTCTCCTAGATTCCTTTAGATCAGAATATGAACTCAAAAAAGGTGCAAGACGGAGCCTCTCTCCTCCTCTACCTCTGCCTTTGACCACTGGTTCTTCCACTAGAATTGGTACTATGGCTCTGTTTCACCTAGTATCAATCATTATAGTGAAGGACTGTCATGACCCAAAGTATACCCTAGACGTGACATGGCGTAAAGGACCCCGAGAGTCCATACACAAGCCACTTAGCATACATCATATAAGATAATATAAAATCAAGAGATTTTAAAAGACAATTTAAAACATAAGAGTTTATGAAACGTAGTGTAATTATAACATAGTCTCAAAGCCATCTAGTACATCAAGAGTGATCGGGACGTTGCCCATAAATCAGATACAATACTAAAAAAAAGTAAAGACAATAAGCAATAAAGCTCGGTCCTCGAAACATGAGGACTCACCAATCTTCAACTCTACTATAGTGAACTCTAGCCACGGGGATGCGATCCTGGGGCGTCGAACCCTACATTCTTATAGGCAAGAGTATGTGTTAGGACAAAAATGTACCAAGTATTATAACAATTCATAAAAGTATGAAATCATGTTAAAATGACCTTCCCGTGACATGCAATGACCAAGCTAAATCATGAGGAAAAAGGGTTAGAATATATAAGTCATAAAATATAGTCAATGCAAGCTAACATCTTTAAAACATTCATTAGATACTTTTAGAAGTAACCTTAGTTCATTCTTGTGGAAGATTTACTTTAACCGATATTAAGACCATGTGAGTTATTAACATGGAATCTAGTGTCTGCCCCTCACCGAAAATGGGTGTCCTTCTTGCCAAGTTAGGACCATGAACTTCTAGCTCATGTGGATCCAAAAGCTAATGTCTATCTAAGAAAATCATCCTATGGGGGCACATAGGCATGAGATAAGGAGATTGCTACTAGAAACCCGACCTCAAGCTACGGGAGAGCTTCCATCTCAATATCCTCTCGGTGCTAAGTGTAAATCCCACAGAATAGTCATTATTTCAACACATCTCATTATCCATGGAAAGACACATCAAATAGCCAATCCAATCTAAAGTCATATTATCATCCATGGAAAGGTACAATTAAGCAACCAATCCAAGCTAGATACATCATTAGAATAGCTCCTAAATCTTGATTCAAAGTTTAGTTGGGAAAACCTTTCAACTCTAAGAATCCTTTATTTGAGAGACCGCTTTCACAATCATGCTTTCATGTGTATGTGAGAAATCCTTTCACAACAACAACAACAACAACAACAACAACAACAACAACAACAACAATATGGATTCTTTATTATCAAAGTAACTTAAATCATTTTTCATAAAGAATGTGCATATCTTCATAAACTCATCTTTCATGATTCAAAGCTTTATCATATGATCAATTCTAGAAAATTTGGATTTCACACGGGTTCATGGGAATTCAGCTTAGAAATATGCAATTTCTTTAATTCATGCATAAAAAGATATAAAACAATCAATTGGAGAACCCTTTCTCATTTTACCCTCCTAACAACCCCTTTGACGACCCATCAACATCACTACATGCCATCTGGGTGTACTTCAAGGTGAAGCCTACTTGGGGCAGGTTCTGGAAGACCTCACGAGCCCATTAATGGACCGTGGTCCCCTTCACGGACCGTCTAGGGCTCTGTGGAGGGTTCTATGGTCCAGTTTTGTTCTCTTGATCAGCCCGCTTAATCCCTTTCCAGTTTTTCTCTAATCCGAGGTGTTACAAGGACGTTAGATACAAATTTGGATCGCCACATTCCATTAGAATAAAGTCATAACATGAAGAAGAAAGAAATATGAGAAGTTTCCTAAAGTCTTGTAGCTTCTTGAAGAAAAGTACAAATATCTCTATACCCTGACCCAATGTGAGCGGCACCCACACTAACCCACCCACCTTATTTTTCATGCCCCAAGGCTACCCCTTTGACGTAAACACGTGACCTAGGATCATGAGTGACCCTAAGCTAACCATGAGCTGGCATATCATAAGCATACTACAAGATAACTGAATAAAACATACTGTGCGGAAGCTTAAAACAATAATTAACTGAAAGTGGGGAATACCCAAAACTGATCTGCTTATATTAATTACAATGAGTTTAGTGATACTGAGCAATCACTCAAAAACTAAAGCTGAATCTAATTCAATGTCTGAAAAAGCCTCTAACATACTAGAGTTGTTTGGAAATATCCCCAGCTAACTCTAGCAAATCTGAAATTGAAATAAACGACTAAATATAGGAAACATGTCTATTGTCCTCGAAGTATGAGGACTCACCACTAAAGTTGTTGAAGTGGATATCGGGAACTGATCTATGCCTCATCTGGATGCTGAGTACCTAAACCTACATCATGAAAGGATGTAGCGCAGAGTATGCGTCAGTACGTAGAATGTACTGAGCATGTAAGATATATAATATAGCCGAACAAACATATAAACTGAACAAAGCGTAACTGAGCAATGACATAACTAAATATGAAGGTAAATACTGTAATATGCTGAAAAGATAAACTGAATGCAATGACCAAGTACTAAATCATGAATAGGACATGCTGACTAAATACCAAAGTATAACCTAAAAATCTGGTTAAATGCACTAAAGTCTGACTGTGGGAGCTACTAATAACTGACATAAAACCACATGAGCAAAACGTGGAGTCCGATGTATACGCCTCATCGAGAGGACCCAATATACCTTGCCAGGGGTATAAAGCCACGACTGGCGTGATCACTAAATTTGATGCCCAATAGAGGGGACTTATACTCCTATGAGGGCACGTAGTTCTAGGACTATATGGGTACGCTGAACCCTAGTCAAACTCGGTGTTAAGCCTACTTCCACTAGGAATGTGGACAATACAACATAACTAAAATATACTGGATAGCTCAATTTTCTGACATGCTAACTAAGAATGCAATATTTAAGTAATGATAATGATACTTTCAAATTTTGAGGCATGTATATCTGTTTAACTGACCTAGCAAGTGTAATTCATGAACTAAGAGAATCTACACAACTAGGGTTCTGAATTTCATGCAAAAAACTAAACAACGATTTCACGAAAACATGATAATCTGATTAAGAATACTATAACAACTAATTCGCAACAATTCTGCAAGGTCATAGAAAGCCTAGGTTTAAACATGATATAGAAAATCAAGAATATGACTGAATTCTAGGGACCTAGTGGAAGAAAGGAATCCACTAGTGAAATCTCACATATCTGGTGATGAAATTCACGGAGAAATCTTTGGATTTCAGGCCAGAACTGAAGAAAACTTGATGCGGTCTTAGAGTGAGTTTGGTCGACAGTCTCTACTCTTTTTGCTCTAGGTTTGGTGATTTTTTTGGAGAATGATCGATAAGGGAAAGGTCTGATTAAGTTACTTTACTTAAACTGACCATAACTACGTAGTTTAGGGGTTAAACACGTAGTTTAGGGGTCCAACACATAGGGGAAAAGACCAAAATGACCCCAGTAAAAATATGACGTAGCCGGACGACGGACGCAACTATAGACTGTCACTAGGACCATGGTCTATCGTACGTGTCGTGGTTTTTGGGCCAGTAACTACTGGTGTCTGGGTGGTCCAACCACGAGCCCCACCACGGCTCGTCATCAAGACCACGGCCCGTGGAGGGCTCCGTGGTTTGACGCTTGAGCTTGGTGGGTTCTTCCTGACTCCCATGGGTCTTCCCACATTTTGTGTGGCGGTCCACGCCCCGTGGTCCACCACTGCTGGGAGCTGGGTGTAAACCACGGGCAGGTCGACAGACCATGGTTCCTTTCACGATCCGTGAACCCTGCCGTGGTTCACTATTTTCTGCTGCAACTTCTAGGTCTGATTTCCGAGGTGTTACAGTATTCACATAGAATCTTGAAGATCATTGCAACTTTTGGTTACTTCATCATCGTTTTGTTATTGTTGCTAATTTTCATCATCACTTCTCAATCTTTGTAAATAGTATGAATGTGAAGTGTCATTGCTGATGGTTTTATATGAGAGGAATGAAATAGAGAGAGAATATGGAAGAGATGAAAAAGGGATACATGGAAACTCATTTTTAGGAGAGAAAACCTCTATTTTTGGTGGTTTTATAGGAGATAGGTTGGTATAAGAGAGAGACGGAGGATAAGGGCTGAGCATGGTAATTTCTTTGTTGGAGACGGTGGTCGAGTAGAGGAGAGGGAGAGATAAGGTGGTGGTTAAAAAACCTCTATTTTTGGTGGTTTTATAGGAGATAGGTTGGTATAAGAGAGAGACAGAGGATAAGGGCTGAGCATGATAATTTCTTTGTTGGAGACGGTGGTCGAGTAGAGGAGAAGGAGAGATAAGGTGGTGGTTCATTTGGAATCTTCCCCGCTTAAAAGAGATGGAAGAGAGTAGATGATATAATGATCCTTCATGTTATTTATGTGTTATTGCCTTTTTTCATCATTTAGAACATTTTTATAGTGATCCCAAGTAACTTATGACTTTCTGAGACCGATAGTTTGGTCACTTGGTTGTTTGTATAAATTCTATGTAACTTTCCATGTTTTGGAGCATTTGAAACTTGAACGATTTTGACTTTGGTCAAAAGTTCAGAAAGACTATCCAAATGCAATTTTGAGGGTTTCATTAGCTTTGAAACGTCGAGTTTGATTTATAAGTACTTTCTATGCAGATCGTGAGGTGTTTAGGCTAGTTTTGAGCTTTCTTATGGAATTTGACTTAAAATGAAGCTTGAGTGTGAGACCCATATTTTCATTTACAAAGGGTTACTACACTTGGTCATGGCATTCGTGTGGACCTCTCCGTGATCGCAAAAAGTAGTTGACATGTGTTGAACATGTTTGGTCTTTGCGGTCCTGGGAGTTGACCTTTGTGATCACATAGGTCATTTGAATAGCGGTCTACGATTAATGCCCTTGACCTCGCATTCGCGAAGAAGTAACATGTGTGGCCTTTAAAAGGCTAACCTTCGATCATCTTCTTCTTCTTCAAAGTTTTGAATTTCATATCTTGAACTACAAATCTCCACATCTGGTGAATTCAAATCATGAGTGTCCAGAAAGCTCATGGGTTCACGTTGGAGTGATTAGGGATTGTCGAGGACCTCTCATTTGAGGTAAATTATATCCCAAATGGGCTTCCAACCTTTTCTTTCAAACTTAATTTTCTATTTACATGCATGTGGTTGATTCACTACTTTTTTTGCCCCAAATTATGTTCAATTTTTGGACACAAGTTTGAGAAGCTTAACTGGACCATTTGACAGAGTCAAATATGAGAATTTCAGTGCAAGTCCTACAATCCTATTTTGACTTGAATTTTGGTTCATCTCAATTAATGTGATTTTGGTGTCTAAATGGTCGTGTTGATGTTGTGATCTTATTTTCAATAGTGTGGAACGTTTAGAGGCCATATAAAAGGGGAAAAAAATAATCTAAAAATGTGAATTAGAAACGTGCATAGTCTACTTTGAGAAAGGCTACGACTTTTTGATTTTTAGATTGAGCTTGAGAATATAAATACATGTTGATTTGTGTGACTGGTTGGAGTCCAGAGTGGATCATGCTTAATTACTTAGAAATCACGTTTCAAGTTTATTTCAGGACTTGTTGGCAAGTTGTTTTCCTTGATTTCGATCATCCTTTCCTTGTGGTATGTGTTGAGCTTGTTTTGGATATTGTTGGAAACATGTTTGGCCTTAGTCTTGGTATTGTGATGATAATTAGGCACGGTATGTTTCAACACCCTATTATAGTCATAAATTCAAGGTTTATTCCTTAATCTTCTGCCGCAGTCCATGATTCGGGCTCTTTCACCTCTAGGTAGTTGATACCTATTGGCTTGATACTATTTGTTACTTTTCGAAGCCCATCCATAGGTCATTGGGCGGGCTACCCACTCATTGGTTCTTTTGGAGTCCTATCTATGGTTCAAGGTTTGGGCTACGTACCTTTTGGGTTTCGATGATCTTATTGGTTACTTTTAGAGGCTATCTGTTGTTCAAGATCTGGAGTACATACTCTCCGGCTCTTGACTTAGCGCGTTCAATTCTTAGTTATATATAGCTATTCTATGTACTCATCAGGCTTTTGGGGGTCCATTCAGATTCTTATTTAAACTTTCACATGAGTGTGTCTTCTGGGCTTATGGGTTTAGTAAGGTTTTAGTTCTCTAATTACTTACTTCATATACGTTCTTTTCTACACTCGTGTGCATTTATATTAGATTTCCAATTTTTGACCTCTTTTGTGTTTTAATTACTGCTTTTCATATTGTATTTACATTTCTTGCTATCCCCGACGTGGGATGATTGCACCTGATCCACACCTAGCTAGGCTAGTGTCAGTAACCCCAAATAGAGGCGGTGTATCAACTCGATCTTAGCAAGATCTAATTTTAGATAGGACTAAATTGGAAAGAGCTAATTTGAAATTTCTGCAAGGTAGACTTCAATTATGAGTTTTAGATCAACTTCAAATGATTATAACTTTCAGTACATGATGAGTTAGGTGGCCCAAAAGGTATCAAATGAAAGATCATTGAATCCTCTTTCCAATGCCATCGAGTTTGCTAAATTTTAAGTTTGGATGAGGGAGATAAGCCCATTTGAGTTCAACCTGTCTGATTAAGGAAATTCATCCGAATTAAGGAGGGGTATTTTTGTTTTTTCCATACTCCACTAGCCTAATTTGGTACTCATGTTACACTATGCATCTATTTCGTGATGCAGGTCTGGACACAAACTATCAACCTTGAGTTTGAGTCAACAATTGCTTTATTCGGAGGCGAGGGAGACCACTTGGAATTCTGAATCTTACGTGTCTCCATATGTATTTTTTAACTAGTTTTTTGTATTTTGAGATAAGTCTATTGTTTTCGTCCACTTTTGGGACATGTAATCTTTTTATTTAGTATCTTTGTACTCGTGACTTCCAAGTTCTTGGAGGGATCTTTTGGATTTATGTATATTTATGTTTTGGTTCCTCTTATTTCTCTTGTTAATTCTGTTAAATTGCTTATTCTTATTTCGTTTCTACCCTTATACCTATTATTTGACGTTCTGAGTCATATGGTTGCTATGACTCTGGTGAGCTTTTATAATTGGTCTAGAGATTTTCCCCGACGTGGGATGATTGCACCTGATCCACACCTATCTAGGCTAGTGGCAACAACCCCAGCTAGAGGCGGTGTAACAACTAGGTCTTAGAAAAAGCTAATTTTAGAAAGGACTAAATTAGAAATAGATAATTTGAAATTTCTACAAGTTCGACTTCAATTGTGAGTTTTAGATCAACTTCAAATAATTATAACTTTCAGTACATGATGAGTTAGGTGGACCATAATATAGAAAATGAAAGATCATCGAATCCTCTTTCAAACGCCACTGAGTTTGCTAAATTTCGAGTTCGGATGAGGGAGATATGCCCATTTGAGTTCAACCTGTCTGATTAAGGAAATTCATCCGAATTAAGGAGGGGTATTTTGTTTTTTTCCTTACCCCACTAGCCTAACTTAGTACTGATGTTACACTACTAATCTATTTCTTGATACATGTATGGACACCAGCTATCAACCTTGAGTTTGAGCCATCAATTGTTGTATTCGGAGGCAAGGGTGACCACATGGAATTCTGAATCTTATTTGTCTCCATATGTATTTTTTAACTATCTTTTGTTTTTTGAGATAAGTCTATTGTTTTTGTTCACTTTTGGGACTTGTAATCTTTTTATTTAGTAGCTTTGTACTCGTGACTTCCAAGTTCTTGGAGGGATCTTTTGGATTTATGTATTTTTATGTTTTGGTTCTTCTTATTTCTCTTGTTAATTCTGTTAAATTGCTTATTCTTATTTTGTTTCTACCATTATACCCATTATTTGACGTTCTAAGTCACAGGGTTGTTATGGCTCTGGTGAGCTTTATCATTGGTCTAGAGATTGTCCCCGACGGGGGATGATTGCACCTGATCCACACCTAGCTAGGCTAGTGGCAGCCATCCCATCTAGAGGCGGTGTAACACCTCGATCTTAGAAAGAGCTAATTTTAGAAAGGACTAAATTGGAAATAGCTAATTTGAAATTTCTGCAAGTTAGACTTCAATTAGAGTTTTAGGTCAACTTCAAATGATTATGACTTTCAGTACAAGATGAATTAGGTGGCCCATAAAGTATGAAATGAAAGATTGTTGAATCCTCTTTCCAACATCACAGAGTTTGCTAAATTTCGAGTTCAAATGAGGGAGATATGCCCATTTGAGTTCAACCTCTCTGATTAAGGCAATTCATCCGAATTAAGGAGGGGTATTTTGGTTTTTTCCTTACCCCACTAGCCTAACTCATTTTTATAAATATTTTTAGTGGTCCAAACTGACTTAGATCAGTTTTCTCAATTCTAAAACATGCTTAGGGTTTTGGAGAGAAGTTCTAAAAGATAAAAAGGGAGAAAAAATTCAAGCGTTCAGTATTTTCTTGCAATCGGCGAGGGATTTCGCCAACAATTTGATCCTAACGAGGTATCTAAGTTTTCATAGTGATGGGTTCGTTCACCCACATGTCAATCATGAGTTGCTTTTACGAATTTTATCCATAGGATTGGGTATATTGAGTTCTTGATGAGTTCCTGATGAGTTTCTTGAAGTTTGTGGTTCATTCTTAAGTATGAGTTTTCTCTGAGTTCTTGTGATGAGGATCTTGTGTTTGAGTATTGTTCTTTAGTAATTTAGAGTGGATTTCGTTGTAATTATGTTGGATCTAGGAATCCAAAAGATTTTGAGGGAAATTGTTCGAGTCTAGGGGAGTTAGACATAAATTGAAGCAAGAAATTTTGTCAAAAATCTGGGTATAGGGGTGGGCGCTGCGCTACTCAGTGCACCCCAAACCACCTTCTGTAGTTTAGTGGCTGGAGCCCCGCGCCACTCAGTGCGCCAGGGTCGCATGTCCCCTTGAATCGTACCTATGTTCCCTACATGATAGCCACACTTAAAATTCTTCATTAATTCTTGAGAGATCATGCATATCCAAGTCATAACTCTTGAATTCATAATTCAGATTGAAGATAGAGTTAAGAGTAAAGTTCAAGAAAGTTCTTTGAGTTATTTGAGAAGTCTTTTTGCAAAACTTTTAAAACTTGTTTTAAGACTTGAGTACTTGAGTATGAGGATGAGGAGAGTTGAGTTTCATTTTTCAAAATGAATATATGGTAACTAAGTATTCCCAAGAGTAAATGTTTTACATTTAAAATGAGAGGAAACTTTTATTTCCAAATGAGTTTACGAGGAGTGTTGAGCACTATCTCTTTTAAGAGAACCCTTTTGAGTAATAATCTCAAAGTTTGAGGATAAGGAAATGTTTTTAAACATATGAGCATGAGTTATATTATTGGGAGCAGTATTGAGCACCAATATGGGCACGGTTCAGACAACTCAAAGTCCTCACAAACTATGTATGCCAACATGGGTAAAGGATCATACTTTTTAGATGATTCCTTGTTGATTTTTAAGGATAGCTTAGTGGATCCAATTAGTTGAGGATGTCTTATACTCTGATAAGGTATATGACAGTTTTGGCAGCGTAGCTGAGGCGCTGTATAATCATATAGCTCATAGTGATGGTTGTCGATTATAAAATCTCCCAAATAATAGTTAAAGAGTTTATTATTGTATTTTTAAATACATTGAGTTATTATCTACCATTTTGAAAGCTTTATTTATAGTGCATCTTTATTGTTGCTTTTATATTGAATTGAGTTAAGTAATTCTAAGTTTGAGTATCTTTGAGTATTTTTGAGTATCCTTGAGTTCAGTTGAGTTGAGATGAGCTGAGTATGTTCTTCTTTTTATTAGTTCAAGCTTATGTTTGTGCTTTAGAATTCCCCTTGCATGCTCGTACATTCCATGTACTAACTCCATTTAGACCACATCTGTCATAATCCAGATACATGTAACCAGGGTCATCAACAAGCCGCTATGTTGATACCACTTGCAATTTGAGTTAGCTTTGGTAAGCCTCCTTCCTTTCAGAGGAATCCATTTACTTTTCAGTTTTGTTAGGATGTCGTGGGTCTTATCCCAACTTCCATGTTTGTCATTTAGAGGCTTCATAGATAGACTATACTAGTTGAATAATCTTTTTTCTTATTCCCTTGTTGATGTTTTAAAGACTGTGAGGTGAACACTTATGCTCATTTGAGTACTGAGTAAACTATTTTATTTATGATATGTTATGAGTTGAGCTTGTTTTAAGATTTCTATTATTGAGTAAGTCTTCCGCTGAGTATTTAGCCAGGCCAAGGATTTTCTTGGGGCCAACAATGACTCTCGAGTGTCAGTCACGTCCAGGGGTATGCTTGGGGCATGACATAAGGTGCTCAGGGTCAGGAACGGTGAGGCGGTTATCAGGAAATATGGCGTAGACCCTGGGGAGGTAGGTCTAGTGATATGATTGATGCTCAAGGTAGAGGTTGAAAGGCCTATCTGTATGCAAATCTAGGGAGGGCGGAGCCTGAGTCATCAACAATTGTTATAGTGTGTCATGCCTCGAGGTTACCCCTTGACGTAAGCCAGGACCTAGGATCACGAGTGACCCCAAGCTAACCCCGTGTCTGGCATATCATAAGCATACTGAAGATAACTTATAAAACAATATTATGCAGAAGCTAAAACAATAAGTAACTTGAAAAATGGGGTATACCCAACTAGTATGAATGTGTAAACCATATTAAGAGTTTAATAACAACTAAAAACTCACAATTGAAGATGATTCTACTATTATGTCTGAAAAGCCTCTAACTGAGTTGAGTTGTTGGGATATGCCCCCAAGCTAACTCAAAAAAATTGAAAGACTAAAATGAATGCATGTGTATTATCCTCGGAATATGAGGACTCACTACTGATGCTGCTGAATGCTGACCGAGAATCAATCTAAGCGCGGTCTGAATGCTGACCGAGAATCAATCTAAGCGCGGTCTGAATGCTGACCGAGAATCAATCTAAGCGCGGTCTGAATGCTGAGTATTTGAACCTACATAATGAAAAGATGTAGCGCAAAGTATGTGTCACTACTTGGAATGTACTGAACATGCATGATATAGATAGTAAGCTGAAAAAATCTATATACAAAAGCTGAACAAAGCATAATTGAGCAATGACATAACTGAGTAAGAATGTCAGTACAAAAACATAACTGAAAAGCTAAACTGAATGCAATGACCAAATGCTAATCATGAAAATAACATGCTGAACTGAATACTGAAGTATGTATTGGAAACCTGGTCAAATGCACTAAGAATCTGACTATGGGAGCTACTATTAACTGACATAAAACCACGCGAGCTAAACGTGAAGTACGATGTATACGCCCCATTGAGAGGACCCAATATACCTTGCCAGGGGTATAAAGGCATGACTGTCTTGATCACTAAATCTGATGCCCAATAGAGGGGACTTATAATCCTATGGGGGCAGGTAGTTCTGGGACTATGAGGGTACGCTGAACCCTAGTCCAACTTGGTGCTAATTCTACTCCCAACTGAATATGTATATTATTGAAATATAACTGAAATACTGTGTAGCTCAAAACATAGTGTAGCTCATAACTGAAATACTGTGTAGCTCAAAACACTTACATGCTAACTGAAAATGCAACATTTATATATACTGATATGTGACATTCGAAATATGAAGCATGATTATCTGTTTAACTTACCTAGCAAGTGTAATACATTAACTAAGAGAATCTACACAAGCTAGGGTTCTGAGTTTTATACAAGGAATTATACAAAGTCCCAAGAAAACATACTATTTCAATTTAGGATACTACCACAACTAAATCACAATAATATCCAAGGATTTAGAAACCCTAGGTCTAAACAATATATGGAGAATCAAGAAACTAAATGAATTCTAAGGACCTAGTGGATGAAAGGAACCCACTAGTGAAATCCCACATACCTGGTGACGAAATCTACGAAGAGATCCTTCGATTTAGGGGCTGAAAATTGAAGAAAACCTTCTGCTTATTCTTGAGAGGCTGGTCAACTTTCCTCTTCTTTTTGGCTCTAATTTCAATGAATTTAGGTGAATAAAGGTTTTGGTTAGATTATGAGGCTTAAACTAAGTAAAATGACGTAGTTTAGGTGTAAAACAACGTTGTTTTAATGTCCAATGCATATGGGAAAAGACAAAAATGACCCTGACTTAACAGCTGACGAGACCATCGACGACCCCTGACCGACGGTCCATCCTGGCAGGGTGTCGGTTAGCGTCTGAGACTTGGTGATGGGGATCATGATCCACGGACCGTGGTCCCACCTACAGTCCGTAAGTCCTACCGTTGGTCATTATTTTTCCTGGGGTTTTTGGTGGCCAACCACGAACCATACCTACGGTCCGTTATTTGGCCTCCATCTGTGCCTCCTGCAAGTTCTGAAAAAAATTCTGCATTTTTGTGTTTCTCGAATCCTGGGGTGTTACAATATCCCCTCTTTGAAACCTCAAATGAAGTCTAAAATAGCTTAGTATGGAGGGAAGGAGCTGCAATCCCTACCACTAAGTACTAGAAAATGATATCTAACTGAAGTGAGTTCTAAGAACATGCAAATATGCTGAAATGCAAGAATAACTGAGGGAAAAAGACACTGAGACTGAATTTATGCAAGATTAAACTGAAAGACTGGAGAGGAACTACTACCTCAAGCTGAAACATAATCGAAATGAAAGAGGTGAGGATACTTGGACTTCATGGCTACTTTTACTTTCCAAGTAGCTCTCTCTACGGACTGACTCCTCCACAAAACCTTCACTGAAGCGACTTCTTTATTTCTCAATCTACGAACCTGATTGTCAAGAATCTCTACTGGCACCTCTTCATAAGTGAGACTATCCTTCAAAACCACACTCTCTAATGGTACTATTGATGTCGGATCACCGAAAGACTTCTTCAACAGGGAAATGTGAAGACTGGATGAACCGCTGCTAGTTCTGCTATCAACTCTAACTCATAGGCCATATTACCAACCCTTTTCAGGATTTTGTAAGGACCTACATACCTAGGACTGAGCTTTCCTTTCTTGCTAAATATCATCGCCCCTTTCATAGGTGACACCTTTAGGAAGACCCAATCATCGATTTTAAACTCTAAGTTCCTTCTCCTCACATCTGCATAGGACTTATAATGACTCTGAGTTGTCTTAAGTCTATCCCTGATGTGCTGAACCTTTTCCATAGCTTCATGAACTGAATCTGGACCTATCAAAGCTGCTTTACCTACTTCAAGCCAACCAATCGGGGACCTGCATGTACACCCCTATAGTGCCTCATACGGGGCCATCTGAATATTGGAATGGAAGCTATTATTATAGGCGAACTCTATGAGAGGTAGGTGGTCATCCCAACCACCCTTGAAATTGATCACACAAGATCTCATTTATCCTCTAAGGTATGAATGGTACGCTCTGCCTGACCATCCATCTGTGGATGAAATGTTGTATTGAGATTTACCTGGGTACCAAGACCTTTTTGAAATGATTTCCAGAAATAAGAGGTAAATTGAGGACCTCTATCTGAGATGATAGATAAGGAACCCTATGCAACCTGACTATCTCATAGATGTAGAGTTTGGCGTAGTCCTCCGCTGAATCTGTAGTCTTGACAACCAAGAAGTGAGTGGACTTAGTAACTCTGTCCACTATCACCCAAAAGGAGTCATGATGTTTGCAAGTAATGAAATCCATATTTATCACTTCTCACTTCCATGTAGGAATGTTAATCTCTTGAGTCATACCTCCTGGTTTCTGATGTTCTACCTTCACATGTTGACAATTACGACACTTAGACACAAAGTCTGCTATGTCCCTCTTTATGCCGTTCCACCAAAAGACTTATCGTAGATCACGGTACATCTTAGTGGAACCAGGATGAATGGAATACCTAGAGTGATGAGCTTCTGTAAGGATTTGCTACCTCAACTCACCCACATTAGGAACACATAAGCGACCCTGGTAACAAAGTACACCATAATCCCCTTGGTAGAAAACCTCAACTTTCTACTGATGAACTACAACTTTCAACTGAAGTAATATAGGATTACTATCCTATTTTTCCTTAACCTCTGCTATCAATGAAGATTCTGAATTATCACCCCACTATTTGATGTGTTTGTAAGGCAAACTCCTAAGTGAGTAAGTCGGTGAACACCTTTTGCTAGCTCTTTCCTTTCTTCCTCAACATGTGCTACACTACCCATAGATAGCCTAATGAGAGCATCAACCACTACATTGGCCTTACCCAGATGGTAAATCACATTCATGTCATAGTCCTTGAGGAATTCAAACCATCTCTTTTGACGAAGAATCAACTCTTTCTGGGTGAACACATACTAGAGGCTCTTATGACCTGTGAATACATCAACATGAATGCCATACAAGTTGTGTCTCCAAATCTTTAGGGCAAATACTACAGCAGCAAGTTCTAGGTGATGAGTCGGGTAGTTCTTTTCATGGACCTTAAGCTGTCTAGAAGGATAAGCTATGACCTTACCTCGCTGCATCTGAACCTGACCCTGGATGAATTATAATAAATCACATAACCATCTGAACCATTTGCTAGAGTCAAGACCGGAGCTGTAGTCAACCTAGTCTTCAGTTTTGAGAAACTTTTCTCACACTCATCTGACCATTGAAATTTGACCTTTTTATGATTCAACTTGGTCAATGGGGAAGCTATGGATGAAAATCCTTCAACAAATCTCCTGTAATAACCGGCCAAACCCAAGAAACTTCTGATGTCTGTTGGGGAGGTGGGTCTGGGCCAGTGCTGTACTGCCTCAATTTTCTGAGAATCCACTCGGATCCCTTCGTTGGATACCACATGACCAAGGAAAGCAACGGAATGTAACCAGAATTCACATTTGTTAAACTTAGTGAATAGCTTTCGATCTTTGAGAGTTTGCAGAACAACTCTCAGATGAGTTGCATACTTCTCCTCACTCCGAGAATAAATGAGGATATCATCAATAAAGACGATGACGAACAAGTCCAAATACTATTTGAACACCCTGTTCATTAAGTCCATGAAAGCTGCAGGAGCATTTGTTAGTCCAAAAGACATAACTACAAATTCATAATGATTATACCGAGTATTGAAAGCTATCTTCGAAATGTCACTATCTCTGACTCTGAGCTGATGATAGTCGGATCTGAGATCTATCTTAGAAAAGTAACTAGCACCCTGAAGTTGGTCGAACAAGTCATCAATCCTGGGGATGCGATACTTATTCTTGATTGTGACTTTGTTCAACTATCGATAGTCAATGCAGGTTCTGAGAGAACCATCTTTCTTTTCACGAACAACACTGGAGCACCCCATGAAGAGATACTAGGTCTGATGAACCCCTTATCTAGAAAGTCTTTCAACTGCTCTTTCAATTCCTTATGCTCGGCTGGAGCCATTGTGTAAGGAGGAATCGAAATGGGTTGGGTATCTGGGAGGAGATCTATTCAGAAGTTAATTTCCCTTCCGGGAGGCATTCCGAGTTGATCTTCTAGGAACACTTCTGGAAACTCATTCACTATCAGGACTGACTCAAGAGTTGGGTTTTCAGAGTTTGAATCCTTAACCTGAACAAAATGATAGACATACCCTTTGGAAATCATTTTTCTGGCCTTAAGGTAAGAGATGAATCGACCCATAGGCACGCAACTACTACCCTTCCACTCTAAGACTAGCTCGTTTGGAAACTGAAAACGAATGACCCTAGTTCTATAATTGACTGAGGCATAACAAGAATGTAGCCAATCCATGCCTAGAATGATATCAAAATCTACTATTTCTAACTCTACAAGATCTTCTGAGGTGACTTTTTGAGAGATTGTGACAGGGCAATTTCTCTATACCTGGGTATAACTGGGTCACCAACAGGAGTAGAGACTGAGAAGGGTTATGAAAGAGTTTCTGGATTGACACCGAAGTTTACTGCTATATAGGGAGTTACAAAAGACAATGTAGCCCCTGGATCTAACAATGTATAAACATCTAAATGAAAGACTCATAACGTATCAGTGACGACATCAAGAGAATCTTCATGGTCTTGGCTAGCCTAGAGAGCATATAACCTGTTCTGGCGCTGACCGCCACTTGTACTAGATGAAGTATTTTGCTGAGATGGGCGACTATTGGTGGTGTTGGAGTTGTAGACTGAGCCCTATTGTTGTTGACTCCTTGCCCCTACCTGGCAGAAGGGAAATTCTTCAACTTATGGCCAGATTTACCACATCCAAAACACCCTTCCTTGCCTGCAAGACACTCGCCCGAATGGTTCTTACCACACTTTGGGCAAGTTGGGTAAGTCCTATTATCTGAAGCACTCCTTCGAGACTTACAACCTGATGCCCTACCTTTATGATCCTGTCAAAACCTTGGAGATAGGGCACTAGCTGATGAAGGTACTAGGGCTGTAGAACTCTGCTGAAACTATGAGCAATTCCTACCGTCTGACTTTTGTTGTGAGTATTCACAGTTTCTTGTTCTGGACTTTTTATTATCCTTAGCGAATTCCCTAAGCTTATCTCCCTCAACCTGCTGAGATTGAGTCATTAGTATGGAGATATCCATATCCCCTAGAAGCATAACATTCCTGCACTCAGTCTTCACCAGATCGGATACCCCAAATAAGAACTTACTCATTTGTGCCCTTGAATCGACAACTATGTGTGGAGCATACCTGGAGAGCTGGGTAAACTTAAGCTCGTAATCATGGACCGACATTGAACCCTGCTTCAAGTTCATAAACTCTTGTGCCTAAGCTTCTCTCAACTCTCTTGGGAAGAACCTGTCTAGGAAAACTCTAGTAAAATAATCCTAAGTCACAGGATCTGCATCTGCACCTTTGTTTTCTTTCCACTGAGTGAACCAGATATGAGCCACATCCTTAAGTTGGTAGGATGCCAAATCAACACTCTTAGTTCCAGGAACTTGCATTACTACAAGAATTTTCTTAACCTCATCAATGAAGTTCTTTGGGTCCTCACCAACCTTCGACCCTAGAAACTCAGGCGGATTCATCCGAATAAAATCTCAAACCCTAGTTACAGCTGATCCATCATTAGTGTTAGTAGGAACTGTGGCCTACTGATTGTTTTGATCTGCCATACTCTGAGCAAAGAGCTGAATCACACTCTTAAATTCTACATTAGTAACCTCATGATTCGAGACTGGAGGAACTGCGTTAGCAAAGCGTGCATTAGCATTTCATGCGTTAGCTCTACGAGGAGGCATGATTTGAAACACATAACAATGAATTAGAAAGGAGAAATTGGATCATACCCACGCATGATAAGAATAACAAAGAAAGTGAAGTTTTTCTTAAAACACTTCGTAGCCTCCCTCTCATAGATGTGGTGCACTTCACACCCATGAAAAAGACTCTACTTAGTGCGGCTTTCAGACATCCAAAGACTCTTGAACCTAAGGCTCTGATACAAAGTTTGTCATGCCCCGAGGCTACCCCCTTGACGTAACATGCGACCTAGGATCACGAGTGATCCCACAATATTCTTGTGTCCAGCATATCATAAGCATACTGAAGATAACTGATAAAACAATACTATGTGAAAGCTAAAACAATAAGTAACTAGAAAAATAGGGAATACCCAACCAGTTTGAATGTATACACCATACTAAGAGTTTAATAACAACTGAAAGATTAAACTCACAATTGAAGCTGATTCTACTACTATGTCTGAAAAGCCTCTAACTGAGTTGAGGTGTTGGGACATGGCCCCAACTAACTCTCACAAAACTGAAACTGAAATGTAAAGACTAAAATGAAAGCATGTCTATTGTCCTCGGAATATGAGGACTCACCACTGAGCACAGTTTGAATGCTGAGTATCTAAACCTACCTCAAGAAAAAATGTAGCGCAAAGTATGCATTAGTACATGGAATGTACTGAGCATGCAAGATACAAATACTAAGCTGAACAAATCTATATACAAAAGCTGAACAAAGCATAATTGAGAAATGACATAACTGAGTAAGAATGTAAGTACTGAAACATAATTCAAAAGCTAAACTAAATGCAATGACCAAGTGCTAATTATGAAAATAACGTGCTGAACTTAATACTGAAGTATGTACTGAAAATCTAGTCAAATGCACTAAGAGTCTGACTGTGGGATCTACTATTAACTGATATAAGACCATGTGAGTTAAACATGGAGTCCGATGTATACGCCCCATCGAGAGGACCCAATATACCTTGCCAGGGGTATAAAGGCATGACTGGCGTGATCACTAAATCTGATGCCCAATAGAGGGGACTTATAATCCTATGGGGACATGTAGTTTTATGACTATGAGGGTACACTGAACCCTAGTCCAACTCGATGTTAAGTCTGCTCCCATTTAAATATGTATATGACTGAAATGTAACTGAAATACCGAGTAGCTCAAAATACTGACATGCTAACTGAGAATGCAATATTTATATACTAATAATGTATCTGAAGCATGATTATCTGTTTAACTGACCTAGCAAGTGTAATTCATGAACTAAGAGAATCTACACAAACTAGGGTTCTGAGTTTTATACAAGGAATTATACAAAGTCCCAAGAAAACATACTCTTTCGGGTTAGGATACTACAACAGTTAAATCACAAGAAATATCAAAGCATTTAGAAACCCTAGGTCTAAACAACATATGGAGAATCAAGGACTAACTGAATTATAGGGACCTAATGGATGAAAGGAACCCACTAGTGAAATCCCACATACCTTATGACAAAATCTTTGGAGAAATCCTTCGATTTTGGGGCTGAAACTTGAAGAAAATCTTTTGCTTGTTCTTGAGAGGCTGGTCGACTTTCCTCTTCTTTTTGGCTCTAATTTTGATGAATAAAGGTTTTGGTTTAGATTCTGACTAGATTATTAGGCTTCAATTGAGTAAAATGACGTAGTTTAGGTATAAAATGACATAGTTTAAATGTCCAATGCATAGGGGAAAAGAAAAAAAATGACCCCTACTTAACAGTTGACAAGACCATCGACGGCCCATGATCCATGGACTGACCGACGGTCCGTCCTGGCAGGGCGTCGGTTGGTGTTTGAGACTTGGTGATGGGGAAAACGATCCACGGACTGTGGACCACGCACCGTGGTCCCACCTACGATCCGTAGGTCCTATCGTGGGTCATGATTTTTCTTGAGGTTCTGGGTGGCCAACCACAGACCATACCTGTCACGCCCCGAGCCTACACCCTGGGTGGGACTCACACTCGAGAACCATTTCTAGCCCCAAGCGAACCCTTAGCCTGGCTAGACTCTCAGCTGAGGAATTTAAGCATTATTACAAGGATCAAATGCATTTATAAAACAACTGTCTCAAATTAAACTCAGAATGTTTACGATAAAACATTCAAACTAGTCATAGATGGCAACTCAAGTCTTATAGCAAAACATCTGAAATACAAGACTAAAGAACTATGACTACTTGTCTATGAAGCCTCTAAAACAAAGAGGGATGTCGGGACAAGACCCCCGATTATCCTGACAACTGCAATACTAAAGCAATGTAAAAGGAGTCCTCCGGAAAGCAAGGAGACTCACTAATTGACTCTGAGTGCTCAACTGGATCAACGAGGCACTGGATACTGATTCTAGTTACCTGTGTCTGCATCATAAAACAATGTAGGCCAAATGGCATCAATACATTGAATGTACGAGTATGCGAGGGGAAAACTAAACAAGCCATAAGCTTGAACGGTATCTGAAAAGAACACTTACCTTGGATTTACTCAACTCATGAATAACTTAACTCAAATGCAAAGTAAAAACAACAATAATGGTGCAGTTTATACAAAACATTTAAAACAATAGGTGATAACTCAATGTATTAAAGAAATACAAAAGCAACTCATTTTACTCATATAATAAAGTAATATAATACTGTGAGAGTTTCTCTAACCGACAACCATCACTATGAGCCTAAGTGATGATACAACGTCTCGCCCATGCTTCCAGAACTGTCCTATACTTTGCCGTCATATAGAACGCCTCAACTAAGTGGATTCACAAGTCTATGTAAAAAGCACCAAGGAATCATCTAAAAAGTATGATCCTTTTTACCCATGATGGCTACATGGTTTATGGAGACTTGATTTATTATGAACTCGCGTCCCCATATCGATGCTCAATACTACTCCCCAAATATACTCAACTCATATGTTTTAAAAACAAAACTCTTTCTGTGATTTGAGATAATTACTGAAAAACTAGCTCAAAAACTCTCTTGGAAATCGGTGTTTCCTTTCTTGCTCAAATGTGAAAAAATTTACTCTTAGGGAATACTTAGTTCCCATATACTCTTTTTGAAGAAATAAACTTCATTTGTTACTCTTACTTAACTCAAAACTCAAGTCTTAAAACAATATTAAAACATTTGTAAAATACTTCTTGGAAAGACTCTATGAACTTGCTAGAGTTGGCTCTTAACTTTCCTTGAATTTGAATTTTATAGATTCAAGGTTATGATTCAAGTTTATTGATGATTTCTAAATGTTTAGAAGTCATTCAGAGTAGTTAGAATCAATAGGAAGTGTTAGGACTTAAACAGGCTAAACGATGAAAAATGGTTGGGGGCAGACGACCCGAGTGCGTTCCTGGCGCGCTGCGCCAACCCCTAAGTTACTGGGGCTCATTTCTGGTGCACAACTAGCGCGCCCCAGCCTTCCTGGTGCTACGGAGGCGTGCCGCGCCAGCCCCTCTCCAGGCAAACCCGATGAACTGTTCAACTCATTTTCTGATGTAAATTCGACTAAACTCTAATTCAAACAACTCATCTCAAGAAACTCCTCAATCTCAACCCAAATTTAAGAAAGCAATTCAAGAACACCTATCAAGAACATTCAAACTTCCAATATTTTTAGAACGAATTCACGCTGAAATAAACTTGTTTGATACGTGGGTGAACGAACCCAACGTTATGAAAGTCTCACATACCTCGGGATCAAATCCCCAATCAATTCCTTACGAAGATGACGAATCTTGATTTTCCTTTTCTCTTCTCTCTTGAGTTCTTCTCTCTAAAACCTTAGCGTGAATTTCCAATTGTGCAAACTGAACCAATTCAGTTTTGATCCTAAATAATTCATTAAAAAACGAATTAAATCAAGTGGGTATGGAAAAGACCAAAATACCCATTAAAAATCCGGATTAGACTTTCTTTATTTGAACAACCCAACTTCAAATGGGCATATCTCACTCATACAAACTTGAAATCGTGCAAACTCCACGGGGTTGGAAGGATAATTCCAAGATATTTACTACGGTATATGTAAGCACACCTAACTCATCTTGATCTAGGAGTTATGGTCGTTTGAAGTTGACCCAAAAACTCATCTTAGCTTAACTTAACAAATTTCCAGATTTTTCATTCTTTCCTAAAATGACTCTTTCCAATTCTAACTCTTTCTAGTTCTTTTAAATAGAGAGATGCTACAATACCTACGGTCCGTGGCCCAAACCAGGGGCCGTGGTTTGGCCTCTGTCGGTGGAACCAATAAGTTCTGAAAATAAATTATGCATTTTGGTCTTTCTTGAATACGGGATGCTACATAATAGCTCTTTCTAGTTCTTTCAAATAGAGAGATGTTACAATACCTACGGTCCGTGGCCCGAACCAGGGGCCGTGGTTTGGCCTCTGTCGGTGGAACCGATAAGTTCTGAAAATGAATTCTGCATTTTGGTCTTTCTCGAATATGGGGTGCTACATAATAGGTATGATTATTTTATGCCATTAGCTCGCCTGGACTTTATTTGATCTAGTCTCTATCATTTTCATCTGTATATGTGCATTCTGCTTCTCGGTTGCGTATGAGTTAGGAGCCCTTAGCATTGCCGTTGCGTGTTCAACCACTGTGGGAGAGTTTGTAATAGTGGATCAAGTGTTACTGTCATGCACCGAGACTACACCCTAGACGTGGCCAAAATTTGAGACCCATTGTTGGCTCTCAAGAAAATCATTGGTCTGACTAACTACTTAGCAGGAGATTTGACTCAATCAAATTAAAAGCTTGAAAGAAAAAAATACAACTCAACTGTCTCAAATGCTCATTTTATCAAAATATAATATTCGCTTAGAATTTAAAGAAAGAATTTCTGAAACAATTCAATTCTAGCTATCTATGAAGCCTCTAAGTTCAACATGGACGTTGGATAAGACCCACAAAGCCCCAAAGTAAATACTTAAATGAAAAATAGGGCCCACCGACATGCAAGGAAGAATCACCAAGACTCTCAAATGGGAAGTGCAAAGTGATCTCAACGAAGCGCTTGCTGATGATCCTAAACACTTATATCTTCATCATAAAAATATGCAAGTAGAATAGCATTAGTACATTGAATGTATAAGTATGTAATATAGCTGACACAAAATGACTGAATGAAAATAAATATCTAAGCTTTGTATTACAAATAAATATAAATGTTTTGGAATATTAATTTCACAGCTTTCAATATGCACACAGTTAGTAATAGTAAGAATGTATACATTCATTATTAATACAAACTTATACTTTATTATTTAATTTATAATCATTTACTTAAATTTTTGGTTTAATAATATTGAAAATATTTTAAAAAATAGTGTACTACATGATTTGATATTCACGTGCAAGACACATGTCCCAAAATTAGTATATTATTTATTTCTTCTGTGTGTCTCTCTCTCTCTCAATATATATATATATATATATATATACACACACATTAACAACATGAACTCCCTATATTAAATTACTATAATACCCTAACTAAAATCACTCAATTTAGTATATTTTCTATATTATATTAAAAGTAGACACATTTTCATATTGAAAGGTAGTGACTTTTCTAATGAGTTGTTATTTTTCCGAAGGATTTTTACTTTTCTTATGAGTTGTGACTTTTCCTCTATTCCAATGATTTGTAACTTTTCTGAAGAGTTGTTAATTTTTTGAACGGTTGTGACTTTTCTGATAAGCCACAATTAACACCTATTCGTTAACATTTTTTGAATATAAATAGAGAGAATTTCTTTTATTTTTAAACTACGAATAATTTAATCTTTCTACCCTCTTTCTTCGTTAAGAACCTCAAGTGTGATTTACAACCATTGGTATCACACAACCAAGGGTTAGTAAATAAATTGTAGCAATCATTTATTTTCGCTAAGCACACTAGGATGATCATTCATCAATTCAGATTTGTATTTACCTTTTACGATTTTCATCACATAAATACTTTAATATTATTTATATAATTTGAAAACATTAATAATAATTAATTTGAGATATACGTACAAATCTTGTGTTCTACAACTAGTATATATATACTAGATGGGTGATGGCCCGTGCTTGAGCACGGGCCCAACATGTTGAGTTTCAATGAATTATTTTCATAGTTACTTTTAGATATTATTTTTTCTACATTGATGTCTAGAGTTGTGTCATACTGAATAATTGATCATGTGGTAAAACTAAAAACTTATTTGAAACAACTTAAAAGAAATATGACACATTGCTTTATTACTTGTGAATCTAGAATATTGAGGCGATCAAAAATATCCAAAATCGACATGACTACCCGCCTTACTTCTTAAAGAATGATTACTACTATTGTAAAATGTCTTTGTATCCTGCATCAAGGCAAACAATAAGGGGCCGTTTGATTGAGAACAAATTATGCTGAGATTAATTATCCTGAGATTAGTTATCCCTCCATATATAAGGGATGATTTATCCTATCACTATAGTATAAATGGTGGGATAAGTTAAGTTTATCCCTAGACTACTCTTTTTTAATCTCAGGACTATTTATTTCTATCTCACACATCAAACGACCCCTAAGTATTTGAAGCATCGGATAATGGATAAAATTAGAAGGTAATAGTTGTTCACTTTAGGATTACTTATCTAATTTATAGATGATTCAACATAGGACAATCAAGAAACCTTTCTGCACAAAATGTTGATGTCTGTGCACATACCAAACTATGATGGAAATGCCATATCATTCAATTTGTGGAAAAGGATCAGTTATATGTGAATAATTTTTAAATATTTTTCTATTCATGTCTATCACAATCATAATGGAGATAACCAATTTCACTATTCATGTCTGTCACAATCACATAAGTTGATAATCCAGATAGCCAATTTCATGAACTTTCATTTTATATCATATTTTGACCAAAACATATTAATTACAAAAGATACTTAATTGCTTAATCATATCAATGAGCTTATAATTCATCCGATTTAGCAAATTATAAATCTTTTGTGTACCAAAATACTAAAAATAAGATGATAACTAAATTGGGTAAAACAAATTAGAAAGGATTCAAGAAAAAGAAGAAGAAAACAACAAACAATCACACATGTATGATACAATCCAAGGAAAAGATAAAACAGACAAATAATCACACATATATGATACAACTAAAATTTGAACTTCAAAAAGAGATTGTTAAGTGAATTGTATTTACTCTTTCTCCGTGTTGTAAAATTTTAAATTATGGCGGGAAATTGGAACAATGTCAAAGAGTAAATTTATCAATTTCTATAAATAAAGAAACAAAATAAATAAAACACCAAGGAAATTAAGAAAAGACTCAAATTAAGAATGACAAAACACAATTTTGATGGTAGTTTCTCTACAATTTTAAGTTCTTCATTAGACAACTTCATAAAGAATAGTCTAGATTGTGATATGGAGAAGGTGGGAATGAGTTAAGTATTGAGAAGACAATTGTACAAGTAACATCACGTGATTTTATGAAAAAAGAATCAGTTTGTCCCTTGAACCTATAAATACACCCTATAGGATCCGGTATATGTGAGGTCTAGGTCCATATGGTAAAGGGTGAGGTATTTTGTGGAGATATAATTGATGTATACTTATATCCAAGATATTAAGGAAGTGATTTGTGTTGTAAAAATGGCCTATTTTTGAATGTTGAGCTGCTGAACTTTCATCGGTCTCACTATAACGGATGACCTCTCGTTATAGCAGTTCTCAGACCTCTATAGCAAGGTAAGGTGTCACTATATCATCGTCGCTATAGTGAGTTTGATGTTTCTACAGTAAGGGAATGAATATTTTACACAAAAAACTACCCAAAATTTCTATTTACTGTATTTGTGTTCTTGAGACACAAATAAGTGTGATTTTGGGCAGCTTGCATCAATTTGCCCACGAAAATCACGGGTAAAGGTTACAATTTAACTCCTCGATCTTGTTAATTATTTCTTAAGCCTTAAAAACTAGGTGGTTAATATTGGGGAAAGGTTTTGACCATGATTTCATGGTGGGAAGGACCTTAAGTTAGGGAAGGTAATCACATGTTGGTCGAAGTTGGGATTCGTTAGTAATCTGGTTAAATTAATAGGTTATTTCTGATTCATTATTTATTCTAGACCAAGAACAAGCCAAGGCTCTTCGCAAGGGGTAAACTCGGGCTATTTACAGTTTTCAAGAGGCGTGATTCAAGGTAAGTGATGGTTGTATGCTCCTGTATTATGTATATATGAATATTTATTGGTTGTAGTGTCATATTTTCCAATGTATGCTAGCAAGCATATGAAATGAACTTGTTATTGTAATTTATATGTTTAAGTGGCCTTGTTCATTGTACTATTTGATTATGCATGCTTGTTGTGTTATGTGATTGTACAATCTTGATGTGCTTGTTGGTTGGATCAGATACCACGCCTCGTATGATTATATACTGTTGTCTTAAATACTATGACTGGTATGATACTAGAGTTGGGTTTAAGTTTTGTGAGAGGACCTGGTATAAGATTGAGGTTCCATGAGAGGAACAATATTTGTATTATGATCACGTGGGACATGTTTATGCATTGGTTTGTTCTTGTATTGTTGTTTCATGTCATGTTATTGATAGTCTAAGTGTGGTTGGTAATTGTTTCTATATATTGTATTGCTTGTGATTACTATTTGGTAGTTAACTGCTTATACACATATGTTGGACTGGTCGCGTAATCTTACATGTACATGGTGGTTGTGTACTAATATTGCATTTGTTTCTTGTATTGTTGAGTGCAACAAATCTTCTAGCGGCCGAGCCAAAACCTCAGTTGAGAGACATCGGATTTCGAGTCTAAGGGTGAGCTTTATCTTTCAGGCTTTGATGGATCTATCTAAATTTTCTTGTCCATTTGTTCGGACATGTACTATTGATTTAGTTATGTTTAGCTTTAGGGGTGTATCCCAGTTGAATTGTTTAGAGTTTTTGTATGGTGACTTTCAGTTCTTAGGGGTATTTCCGCATCGGTTGTTTTTAGACGATTGAGTTGTGTTTATGGGACTCAATTCATTTATGTCTAAACTAATACCTTATTTTATATAATATACTTGGTTTTGGGTTGGTTTCAGGTTTAGCTGATTCTCACACCAATTTATTTAGTGTTAGTGCCACTCATAACACTCGGGGTTGTGACAAGTACTAATAATTTAGACAAAAAGTATATAATAGTTTACATATATAAATAAAATAAATTAATTTAAAATTTTTTATTTAACCTAATAGTTATCAAAATGAGATATAGGTCGGTCAAAATTGAGTGTCAACAATATGGATTGCATAAATCTAATTTTTATTTAAACTCTAAATGTAAGTGCAAAAACTAATTAATATTCTATTCCAACTTTGAAAGAATATTTGACTAGTTGCATTGAAATTTTAATTTAACCACTTCTTTTATATTTAAAATTTAATGATTGAATTCACTTGGCAAGTTGGTATACCACTTATGTCTTATAAATATGAAGACTTTTACTTTGAATCAATATACAAAAATATAAAGATCATCATTGAGATTTGAGATATAGTGACTTTGTATAAAAGATGAAGAAGGAATCAACCATTGTATTCACTCTTCTTTGGGTGTTCATTTTGCTCAGTAAAGTTTCTTCTCCTTTTCCCCACCTCTTCTCTCTCCTTCTCCCTCCCTCTCCCTCTGTCCCTCTCAATATCTCCTCTTATATATATATATATATATATATATATATAAATATAAAGGTTAACATTTGGGATTTGTATTATATTTTTTATATGTTTACCTATTGACCCATATTATTATCGTCTGTTTCAAATATATTTTCTCCCAATAACAATTTTTTTATCATAGAAGAATGAGTCTGATTTGATTGATTTGGTGGAACCCAAGCAAGAATATTTTTGGATATTTATTAATTATCTAAGGGTATATTTAGATCTGTTAAATTCCTCAATAGGGTATGCATCAAATTATTAGAGAGAATACATAAATAATAATTTGATAGTTTAAGATAAACTTAGATATTTTAAATGACTATATGGCTTCACTGAGGCAATTATTATTGCCAAACATAGTATAATCATACAAATATTATGAAATGTTTTAATTTTTTTTCACATTAAACTTAGTTCCTAACTCAATTCTAACGTACAAAGCATAATATAGGAAATATAAACATTTGCTATTCATTTGAAGTTTGCAAAAGAAACTATGATCAAGAGATCATATTAAAATTAATTGATTGTCCTTCATTATTAAAATAGTGGTAGTAACTTAAAGAAATTATATATGTTTGATTTCTATGTATTGCCAATGAATTTACTTGAAATAATGACATTCACATTTATTTTTATTTTTGATATAGGTTCACAATCATGTATAGTACTCGGAAAAGATCAAAAGTGTCAAAGAGCACAAGATTGTGCTCCTTCTTGTCAACTTGGAATTCCGACTTGTTTTGATGGAATTTGTGGATGTATTGAGGGAATAAGAAGAAGTGTTTCTTTTAAGAAAGACAATATTAATTTGGGTAAATGTTCTTGTGGATGTAAACCACATTGTGTCCTAGGATTTTGCACATGTCCTTGTTGTTGAAAGCAAAAAATAAGACATGTTTGAGGTTAAGCGAATACTTATCTTATTATAATAAAAACTGAGAGAATAATTATCTTATTTTAATAAAAGCATAGCATGCCAATTTGATATTTTCACTTCCTTCCTCCAATTCATACTAGGATAAATCTACTGTGATAGTTACGAGCATATGTGAATTTAAGAAATTCACTAATTATTTGTGAATAATTTATTTGGCTATGAATACAATTATTATAATGAAGAATTATATTAGCATATCAATGGGAATCATAAAATTTATATTTCTAGGTTCGCCTCTAAATTCGTGTTACAAATATTAATATACTAAAAATGTCGTGCCTTTGATCTACACGTAGGTGTGGCTGACAATAAAAATCACTTATGATCCAAGAAACCCTTGGTTTAACATACTATAAAACTGAACACTAAATAATGTGAAAGCTAATAATAATAATAATAATAATAATAATGATAATAATGATAATAATGATAATAATGATAATAATGATGATAATAATGATAATAATAATAATAATGATAATAATGATATTAATGATAATAATGATAATAATGATAATGATAATAATGATAATAATGATAATAATAATAATGATAATAATAATAATGATAATAATGATAATAATAATAATAATAATAATAGTAATAATGATAATAATGATAATAATGATAATAATGATAATGATGATAATGATGATAATAATAATAATAATAATGATAATAATGATAATACACAAAATACAGGATCACTGACCTGGAGGTAGTCCGCCTAGTCATAGATCAAGCAAGTTAATATCCTTAGAGGTAGTCCAACTACATAAGAATTGAAATACACAAGAATTTTAAGATAGTTTCTCAGACTGCATGGTTTAATTATTTTACCCAATCAAAGGGCCTGTCAAGAAGCTAATACATACTTTTATTAAGCCCAGGTATCTGATAGTTCTAACCGGGTATGAAGCGCCCTACTTATCAAACTCTTCTTTCGGGCTAAAAACCACGGCTCATCAGACGGAGTCACTAAGACAAAGCCAATAAGAGTAGTACTAGATCTGACTGTACCTCAATCTTAGAACCAAGTCTAGAAGCCATACTAAAATTCCTCTATATTTAAATAAAGCTTAGATTCGTTCATGGTAAATATAAGGGAGAAATTAGTTATCCGGCATAGATATAATTTTTTAGCCGGACATAGTTACGGCTTAGATCGGAGATAAATTTTCAAAAGATTGAAACAGAAAATAAAAGAAGGAAGTACTTTATTGTAAACACCCAAAAGACTGCACTCTTTTATTAACAACTCCGGCGAAAATCCGGCAAGCTTACAAAACTCTTTTAAAGAAAGCAAGAGAGAGAGACTAAAAGAGAGAGAAAGTGATTCTGAACCTACCTCTCTTCAACTAAAAACACACTTATTTATAGATAGGAAATAAAACAACAAGCATCTTTGTATAGTGCTATCGGGTCCCATTGGCCCCTATAAACAGTATATCTACTGTTGAAACAGTGTATCTTCTGTTTTTAGTGCCTTCACATCTGGCCTTTCTTTGTCATCCCGAATAGGAAGTCTTCTGTCTCCTTTAGTGTGGCTCCTGAATTTGTTTTTTGGCTCAGATGGTTGAGCTTCTTTAGAATCATCTCGAGTATCATCACTTGCTTCACTCCTCATAAAAATGTCCGATTTTTCATAGTGAGTGATATTAAGAAGTAGATTTCTCCCAACTCCTTATAGGTAATTATTAATTAACTCTTTTTTATTTCCATCGAGATTGGAAATTATTCTGGCCATATGACCAACAGAGCTATCAGCAATTAGTTCCTTTGGAGGAGCTGTTCCATATTCATGAATTGTTTGGGAGATAAGATCCAGAAGTTCTTGTCCATATAAAATATTTGTCTTGGGATCCTTCTTCATTAGTTTATCCCAAAAGTTATTATAATAACATCGATATAGGCAAGGAATTTGTTCCTCGGTAAAGCCTACTTCCGGAGTCCATTTATGAATCCATGGAATAGAAAATTCTATAAAGAAATAAATTTGATCAATTTGTTCAAAATAGCAGATATGATCTTTATGATATAAATTATTAAGGTTTGGGGAAATCTTAACCCATTCTTTGTATAATTTTAAGAAAGGATCAGGTAGAACCTTTGCTGTCGGACCGTGATATGACCACCAGTTCAAAAACCAATTAGGGAGTGGTTGAGCAAAGATCTTTGCACATACTTTAATGAACCAAGTGTGATTATGCTTCTCATTATTATAACAGAGGACCTTATTAAAGGCATTAATGTAATCCCAATATGTGAAGCTAGTGGGAATCTTGTTAAGGCTTATTTGCCTTTCCTTCATTGAAGATATACCCCAATCTTTTATTGGGATATTATCCTCAGAGAAATTATCTTCATATGGAAGAGTCACAATATGCTTTTTTCGATTCCAGAAAGTACTAGGATGATCAACACAAATATCAATAGCCATTTGTTTGGAAATTAATTTAATTTTTTCTTGTACTTTAGTAGCTTTTAAAGTGTCAAATATATTCATGCTAAATATTTCAAGTTGTAAAGAATCAACATGTTTTTGTTTCATATTAATCAAAACATTAATATCACGAGAAATAGGATCAGTGATAAAAGTATAACTAATATTTTGATTTTTGTAAGTAGCAGAAAATCCTTTAGCTGTTATTTTAGTAAAAGGATAAATCATATTTATAAAAGGGGTTCCAAGTATAATAGGAGGGTATAACTGATTGTTTACCAAAAAAAAGAAATGCGGAATGCAAACTTTATTTTGACATATACGAGTATTAGATAGTTTATACTTTATATTTAAAGCATGTCCTGAAGCAGATCTGACCATATGAGTTGTTTTCTCAAAATACTTAGTGGGCACAAGACCTTCCTGAATACAACTTACGTCGGCTCCACTATCTATCATAGCAACATCAGTTATAGAAAAAATGTTATCAATTAATATGGTACATTTAACATACCATTTATGAGCTGTAACAATCTGCATCATTCCTAAAAACATATTTTGTCTAGGGTCAATATTAATAGATTTTGTAAGAGTATTTTCTTAAATAATATTTTTACCTTTGTTATTAGCAGACTCAATTTGAGTAAGGCGGTGATCACAAATAATATTATTTTGTTTAAGAAATTTAATCTCTTGTTTCAACTGTTCAATCTCTCCCTTTAAGTCATCAAAAGAAGTATCACGAATAACAACATGCTGCCCAGAAAGTCTATTATTGACTTCAGATAAAGAATAAGGAGCAGAATATTCGAATTCATTTTTGTTTTTTCAACAATATTAGATGAGTTAGAATTGGATGCACTAGCCTTATTATTAACAGTAAGCTGAATAATTTTTTCACGTAATGTATTATCAGTAACTTCCTTTAAAAGTTCTATCACATTATCAGAAGTAATGGTACTAATATTCATATCCTCAAACTGAGATTGTAATTTATAAAATTCATCACGTTCACAGGAGCAAATATCACCTCTACATTTGCAAGCATCTATAGTTGCTGACTGAGTATTACCAGACGTTTCAGGTTTATCAGTTTCGAAACCTGATTCAGAATAATCATAATCTGACTCAGAACCAGAGGTGTATAAGAAACTACAGATTTTATCGTGCAAATCTTCTTCTATCTCTAGAGATTTAAGCTTTTCAAGCCTACAATTTGGTGCTATATGCCCAAATTTTCCACACTTGTAGAACTTAATTTTTGCGAGATCATGCCTAGATCTATTTTTCATAAAACGACGGGATTTGCGATAGGTTCTTCGCTCTCCCTGTTCTTCCCTAGACCTTCACCTAAATATCCTTTTCCTATGAGGTTCATCTGGATTAGGGTTTCTAGAATCTCTAGATTTGGTTTGTTTACCTGAATCTGGTAAACCAAACTGAGTACAAAAGTCTCCTAACTGAGATTTTTCTCTAAGCTTATCAATTTTAAGATGTCTAGAGAGCTTTCATTCGTTGCACAAGTTAATACCTTCTTGTGTGCAAGCTCCTATTAATTTTCCATAAGTAAAAGTGCCGTAAGGAATAGCTCCTTGCGAATTCCTTAGAGTTTTCTTAACTCTCTCGACGAATAAAGGAGGTAAGACATCTATGAACTTGTCTTTCCAATGTTCAAGATTATTTCTGGGTAGTTCCATCACCCGGCTTAGATAGGTGTCCTTATACCACCTGAACTCTCCTAAATGCCTACATCGAAGACCATTTAGCAAAGAACGAACAGTCTCATATTGATTGGTAAATCTACCATTGAAATGTTCGAGAATAGTCAAGACTAGGGTATAAACAACGTCTTCTCTATTCTTCACTAAGGCAAAACCTAAGTTATCAATACCTTCACTAGCAGCCTTAGCATTAATTACGACGGTTTTTGCCTCTATGCTCTTATAATTATCCCACCAGCCTCTAAGTTGGCCAGTAAAACCTGCAATTATCATCTTGCAAATAATTCTATCGGTGTTATTAACACTCTTACAAATAGTAGCATACATAAGCATTCTATGAACAAATATAGTTAATTGCCTATCAGTTAAACCGTCGAGATTCCATTCATAAATCTCACTTCCACTATAAGAAGTATTAGTTTGGTTCCAATCCCGTTCTTCTATCAAAACATCTTGAGGGGTTGGTCTGGCATAATAATAAGTTTGCATACTAGGGTGATGAGCATATTTAGTATTACCACTATTCTTTTTAGGATAACCACGAAGTTTATTTATCTCTATTTCAACTTGATTTTAAAAATCAAAAGTGGTTTCCATCTCTTCTGCAAAATCTTCAGATAAACTAATGGGTTTTGCCCCAAATTCAAAAAACTTTTTATTAAGAAGATTTTCAAGATCATAAAGGGGTTTAAAAACAAAATTCTGAATCTCAGGAGGTCTCTGAATAGGTACATCTTGCTGTTTTGACGTGGAAGCTTGTTCATGAGGTGTTAAATTACTTTTAATCTGAATAATTAAAGTTGTCAAATCATTTAACTTTTGATAAGAGAACTAATATGTTCTCCTAAAACTTTCACATAAAGTCCTAAATAGTTGTTTTGAGAAATGAGATTATTAATCTCGTTAACACTTATAGTAGCCACATCATTTTCAACAAACTTCTGAAAAGCAGTGAAAGTAATACCTGTATTATTAGGTAGTATAAACGGTGCCTGAGGTGGATAGACAACTTTAATAATATTACCTGATTCATCTTTATAAGATCGTTCAAGGACTTTGATGAATAAAGGTAAATACGTGGTTATAAACCAGGGTACGAAGAACATAATATGATTATGCAATGAACAAGTCTCATAAAATTCTTGAGAAATATTATGCAAATCTCCCGCACTATATGTGTCAAAAAACCAAGTTTTAAACTGGCTCCATTTATCACTTGCAAACTCATTTTGAATATACTTTCTTGCTAGTGAACCTGGACTAAAATCTATTTGATGTACATTCATCATTAAGTATCATTAAGATTGAAATCCATTTCGGATACAAAAGGAATATCCTTATCAGAAATATCAGATGATTTATCATTTACACGAACTATGTTTAGTTTTGGATCAATTTTAATTTTTTCCTTATTAGCAGTTATAACTGATGATGATAAGGTATGCAAAGAAGCTGCACGATCACGGGCATGACCATATATAGGTTCAATAGGTGAAATATGCTGAATAGCTAATCTTCTATCAGAAAATGAGTGTCTATTATAAGGGACACTTTTCTCATCAAATTGAATGCAAATTTTTCCATCGAAATTCTGAGTAATATGAGAATAGTCAGAATTAGTAATTGCATCTGTCATTTGTGCAGGAGGTATTACAAAATCCAAAGTCCAAGTAGTAGAAAAATTAATTTCTTCTCATTTAATAGGTCTTCTAGTAGTGACGTTAGATTTGGCAAAATTAGTTTCTACCAAAATGGTTTGATATGATGTATCATATAATTTACATCGGGGATTCAAAGTCGCAAGCAGTTTATAATAGATGCGATATGATAAACAAATCAATTCAGATCCAGGTGCATAATTATAACCATGTGTTTTAATATTTAAAGTCAAAACATCTAATATATTAGAATCTGTCAAAGATAACTGCAAATTAGGCTGAGTATTAAAATAAACTGGGCCATAAGCTACTGTAGATTCAATCGAACCCATCAAAGATTGTCGAAAATTTAAAAATTTCTCGCATCTCGAAGAGAAACTAAGAATGTCTCAGGTAACCCTTTCAGAGTTAAAGGTTTGAAAACAATCTGGACCATGCCAATATGCAAGAACTTGTATTGATTTTTATAAACATCAACATCATGTTTATTTAATAAACGAATAGTCTATTCGTATTAATTTAATGCCAGAGATTGTTCAGTAGTTTTTATAAGCTGTTTATTAGAGATCTTATCAAACCAACCATAATCATAAATGTTTTTTATATCAACTTTCGGAATAGTCCATTTGTTTAACAAATCAAGGTTTTGAGGTATATCTACCTCTTCCAATCGAGTACTTTTAGTACTAGTATCTCCTAGATCCATGATCGAGAGTATATATCTATGCCGAAATACTTCACATCAATCTTATATTTATAATGAAAGTTCCTAGGCTTTGATACCAAAATACAGGATCACTAACCTGGCGGTAGTCCGCCTAGTCATAGATCAAGCAAGTTAATATCCTTAGAGGTAGTTCAACTACATAAGAATCGAAATCTGAGTAATATGAAAATAGTCAGAATTAGTAATTGCATTTGTCATTTGTGCAGGAGGTATTACAGAATTCAAAGTCCAAGTAGTAGGATAATGATAATAATAATAATGATAATAATAATAATAATAATAATAATAATAATAATAATGATAATAATGATAATGATGATAATGATGATAATGATGATAATGATGATAATGATGATAATGATAATAATGATAATAATGATAATAATGATGATGATGATGGTGATGGTGATGATGATGATGATGATGGTGATGATGATGATGATGATGATGATGATGATGATGATGATGATGATGATGATGATGATGATGATGATGATGATGATGATGATGATGATGATGTCACAATCCAAACCACCATGAATACCACCCATATTAATACATCTATGAGCGAACCAATGCTTAACATCCTAACTCATGCAACATCTAACAATTCTTGCCAAAATATATAGGCAAAACGAAATTAATGTTAAGTCACAAAATAAATCATAAAATAGTGGAAGTCTAAACTATTACATCTTCAGAATCCGAAAGTCATCGTACTAAACCATCTAACTAAAAAGTTTAAGAATACAAATAACTATAGAATAAGTAATAGTATTAATGATCCGTAAAGAAAGACATAAGAATGAAGAAGATTTGTGGAAGCCCGAATAGAAGTAGCTCAATCTCAGATTTGAAAGTAGTGATGCTAAATACATGGTCTCCTAGATTCCTTTAGATCTGAATATGAACTCAAAAATGGTAAAAGACTGCCCGAGGTCCACCCTTGGTGGGTGTCGCCCTCCCTCTGCCTTTGTCTCTGCCTTTGACCGCTGGTTCTGCCACTAGAATTGGTAATCTGGCTCTGTTTCACCTAGTATCAATCATAAGAGTGAAGGACTATCATGACCCAAAGTATATCCTAGACGTGACATGGCGTAAAGGACCCCGAGAGGCCCCACACAAGCCACCTAGAATACATCATACAAGATAATAGCAAATCATGAGATTTTAAAAGATTATTTAAAAACATAAGAGCTTATAAAATGTAGCGGACGTATAACATAGTCTCAAGGCCATCTAGTACACTGATTTGACGTATCCGGGTGCTTCATCCAATAGTAAGCGTCCACGGTCGTTCAATAGTAACATAACCCAACTAGTGAGTTATGGTCGAGTCCCAAGGGAGCGGTTTATAATTGAGAATTAAGAGAAAAGTAAGAACTTTGATCAAGTCAATTATAGCTAAAGACTTATACGTAGAAAAACATATCAAATTAAAGGGTGACACAAGTGTCAATTATCGAAGGGGTTTTTGTAGTCAATTATCAACTAGAAGCAGCAAATAATATAAAAATATGAATATGGAGACGGGATTGTTGGGATGTGATAGGAATATGGGATAAGACAAACAACCGGGTAAATGCTATTGATTGTAAATTGGTAACTAAGCTAGACTTTAGTGGGGTTAAATTTTCTCTCGAATAATTTACCCTGAATCAAATTGGTTTCTCTTGAACACCAATAAGCGGCAATGAAACACAGCCTCCTCTTTAGTCCATTCACTCTCTCGAGCTGAAAGTGTGGGAGAGGGCTTAGGATTCACTCTCTCAGCTGAACCAACGACAACCCAATAACCACAGACTTTCGATTCAGTAGTTTTGGTTTTAAAACCTCTCTCTCGAGCAAGTCAAAAACACGAAGATAAAATTGTATTTCCAACTACAACCCCATTAAATTCAAACACAACTACAAAATGAAATCACCTTTAAACAACAAATTAACTATCTATTAGCATTACCCACCAATAAATTTAACCCATATTCACATAATCACACCTCAAGAATTAGGGTTTTAGCTAGACATAATAAAGAGATAGAAATTGATACCAAAAAGTGTTTCTATCAAATGGGTACGATAGATATTGTCTTTACACATGTCTAAGATGAAGAATCTTCAATACCCACTTCCAATTGCTTAGAAATGGAAATCTTCAAATCTTCATAGCTAAGGAACAAAGTCTCCAAAACTCTAAGTTTTAAACATTGAAAATAATGTTTGATATTCTCAAATTTGATACTGATTGCATACAAAATCTGATACTAAGCTAAGAATTTAAACAAGTATTTATAGTTGTCAAAAATTTTGTTGCGAAGGACCACTCGGCGCAGTTAGTTGGTATCGCTGATCCACTCGGCGATCCGCCCTTTGGTCTGGTTCATCGCCTTTCTGCATTGGCCTTTAGCAAATTCAAGTTCTGTAAGGTTGGGCGATGGAGTATTGCATCGCGGAATCATTTGGTGACTCACCGGCTGCTCCTTTATCTCATCGACTCAATTTTTGTAACACCCTGTATTCGAAACAAACAAGATTTGCAGAATTTCAGAAGCTATAGGTGCCACCTACGGGAACCACCTACGGACCGTAAGTCAGACCACGGTCCTTGCTGGTGGTCCGTGGATGGACACTGCAACCTTCTTTCCAGAAGCCTCAATAATTTCAGATAAGGGTTGACCCACAACCAGGACCTATGGACCGTAGGTGGGACCACAGTTCGTGGATCAAGGTCCCTAGAAAATCGACTAAGGGTTAACCTACGCCAGAACCTACGAACCGTAAGTCAGACCATGGTCCGTAGTTCAGGGTCGTAGGTCAGACCCTCATTGTTAGACTCCCAGTCATGAGTGATGGTTGACCAGCATAGATCATCAGTCGATCAACGGTCCGTCAGTCCCATCCGTTAGTGACTCCGACAACAGTTAAGTCAGGGGTATTTTGTTCTTTTCCTATTTCGTTGGGCCCCTATGCTACGTCGTTTAGACCCTAAATTATGAGGTTTTAGTTAGTTTAGGCCTAGAAACATAACTAAAACTTACCTAAGTCAAATCATTAATCAAACTTAGAAAAATTAGAACGCTAAGAGGAGAAAGAAGCAAGAACCCTAGTTCAAGAACGCAACAAGTTTTCTTCAGTTCCAGCCCAGAAATCAAAGGATTTCTCTGTGAAATTCATCACCAAGTATATCAGATTCTTGATTTCATGATTATGAACAGACCTATGGTTTCTAGAATTTCAACAGAACATCATGAATTAATTATTTAAATGTTCTAAATTAGATTATCATGTTATTGCTCAGTTTATTACATGAATTTCAGAACCCTAACTATGTATTTCTTTAGTTCATGAATTACACATGCTAGGTCAAATATTTCAGTATTCAGTTATACATGCCTCAGTTTATGAATGCATCATTATCAGATTAAATGTTGCATTCTCAGTTTTGAGCTATCCATCATTACAAAAATTCATTCATAATATGTTAATCACTTAATCTATTGGGAGTAGCATAATACCGAGTTGGACTAGGGTTCAACGTACCCATATAGTCCCAGAACTACGAGCCACGTAGGTGTAAGTCCCCTCTGTGGGCAACATTAGTTAGTGATCATGCCAGCATGCCTCTATACCTTTGGCTGGGTATATTGGGTCCTCTCGATGGGGCGTATACATCAGACTCCACATTTAGCTCATGTGGTTTTATTATCGGTTATTAGTAATTCCCACAGTTCAGTCAGAATCTATTTCATTGACCACATTTCAGTACAGTCAGTATTCAGTCTCAGCATGTTATAAATTTGGTCATTGCATTCAGTTAGTTCAGTATTCAGTATCTATATCATGTTCAGATTATGCTCTTGCTTGATTTCTTGTTCAGTTATATGTTTATTTCAACTTTACTCTATCCTGCATGCTCAGTACCTTTCAAGTACTAACGCATACTCTGCACTACATGTTCTCGTGATGTAGTTTCAGGTTCTCAGCATCCAGATCAAGCTTATATCGGCTCCCGATCTTCAATTCAACAACATCATTGGTGAGTCGTCATTCTTCGAGGACATAGTAATGTTATCTTTCATTTTTCAGTCTTTTAGTTCTAGTTTTACTAGACTTAGCTGGGGCTGTCCCAACATTTCTACTCAGTTAGAGGCTATTTTCAGACATAGTTAGATTCAGCTTAGTATTCGGGTTTGATATTTCTTTTGTATTAAACTTTCTGATTTCATATATTCAGTTTTAGTATATGGGTATTCCCCATCATTTAAGATTATCTCATGTTTAGCTTCTGCATTAGTTTTTAGTATTCAGTTATCTATAGTATGCTCATGATTATGCCAACAAGGTTAGCTTGGGGTCACTTGTGATCCTAGGTCCCGTGTCCGCGTCCAGGCGGTAACCTCGGGGCGTGACAAACTTATTATCAGAGCATTAGGTTTAAGAGTCCTAGAATGTCTGAAAAGCCGCACTAAGTAGAGTCCTTTTCATGGGTATGAAGTGCACAACATCTAATGAGAGGGAGGCTATGAAATGTTTTAGGAAAACTTCACTTTCTTGATATCCTTATCGTGCGTTGGCATGATCTCCTTTCTAATCCATTGTTATGCACTTAAGATAATGCCTCATCGTAGAGCTTACGCAAGGATTGCTAATGCAGTTCCTCTAGTCCTACATCAGGAAGTTTCGAATGCAGAGTTTCAGAATGCCAATTCAGCTTTTGGCTTAGAGTATGACCAACCAGAACAATCAGCGGGTGCGAGACTTTGTTAGGATGAATCCGCTAGAGTTCGTAGGATCGCAAGTTGGAGAAGATCCCAAAACTTCATTGATGAGGTCAAGAAGATCTTTGAAGTGATGCATGTAACTGGGAATGATCGGGTTGAGTTAGCATCTTACCAACTTAAGGATGTGGCTCCTATATGGTACACTCAGTGGAAGGAGATCAGGGGTACAAATGAAGCTCCTATTACTTGGGATTGTTTCAGCGAAACCTTTCTGGACAGGTTTTACCCCATAGAGTTGAGAGAAGCAAGGGCCTAGGAATTTATGAACTTAAGGCAAGGTAACATGACAGTCCAAGAGTATGGTCTCAAGTTTACCCAACTCTCCAGGTATGCTCCTTATATCGTTGCTGATTCCAAAGCTCAGGTGAATAAGTTTCTGTATGGAGTGTCAGACTTGGGGAAAATAGAGTGCAGAAATGCTATGTTACTAGGAGATATGAACATCGCTAGGCTTATGACTCATGATCAGTATGTTGAGGGTGATAAGCTTAGGGAACAAGCTAAGGAGAACAAGAAGGCTAGGATGGGGAACTATGAATATTCTCAGCAAAAGATGGGTGGTGGAAATCGCTCGCAGTGTTAGCAGAAATTTTCAGCCCCAGCCCCTTCATCAGCTAGTGTTCCATCCTCCAAGAACAGGTATGATCAGAAAGGTACGGCATCAGGCTCCAAGTCTCAGGGAAATGTTTCAGGCAATAAGACCTACCCAAACTACTCCAAGTGTGGTAAGAACCATCTGGGCGAGTGCCTTGCAGGAAAGGAAGAATGTTTTGGGTTTGGTCAGTCTGGTCACAGGTTAAGGGATTGTCCTTCTAGACAGGGTCAAGGAGGAAATGCTAGTAGAGCTCAGTCTACAAATTCAGCAGCACCAGCAGGTCGCCCCACTCAGCAGGGTAACTCATTTGGTACAGGTGGCGGTCAGCGCCAGAACAGGTTGTATGCTCTTCAAGCTCGCAAAGATCAGGAAGATTCTCCTGATGTAGTCACTGGTACGTTAGGAGTTTTTAATCTCGATGTTTATGCTTTGTTAGATCCAGGGGCTACCTTGTATTTTTTAACTCCTTACATAGCAGTCCAGTTCAGTGTTAACCCAGAAACTCTTTCAGAATCCTTCTCAGTCTCTACTCCAGTCGGTGACCCAGTTATAGCTAGACGGGTATACCAAAATTGCCCTGTCATAGTCTCTCAGAAAGTCACCTCAGCAGATCTTGTAGAGTTAAAAATGGTAAACTTCGATTTTATTCAAGGCATGGATTGGGTACATTCCTGTTATGCCTCAGTTGATTGTAGAACTAGGATTGTTCATTTTCAGTTTCCAGATGAACCAATCCTAGAATGGAAGGGTAGTAGCTTAGCGCCTATGGGTTGATTTATTTCCTACCTTAAGGCCAGAAAAATGATCTCTAAGGGTTATGTCTATCATCTAGTTCGAGTTAAGGATTCTAGTTCCAAATCCCCAACTCTTGAGTCAGTCCCTGTAGTCAATGAGTTTCCAGAAGTGTTTCCAGATGATCTTCCCAGAGTTCTTCCCGAAAGGGAAATCGACTTTGGAATTGATCTCCTTATGGATACCCAGCCTATATTTATTCCTCCTTACAAAATGGCTCCAGCTGAGCTTAAGGATTTGAAAGAGCAGTTGAAAGACCTTCTAGATAAGGGCTTCATCAGACCTAGTATCTCGCCATGGGGTGCACCAGTGTTGTTCGTGAAGAAGAAAGATGGTTCACTCAGAATGTGTATTGACTATAGATAGTTGAACAAGGTCACCATCAAGAACAAGTACCCTATCCCTAGGATTGATGACTTGTTTGACCAACTTCAAGGTGCTAGTAATTTTTCAAAGATAGACCTCAGATCCAGTTATCATCAGCTTAGAGTCAGAGATAGTGACATTCCAAAAACAACCTTCATAACTCGGTATGGTCATTATGAATTTGTAGTAATGTCATTTGGACTAACCAATGCTCCTACTATTTTCATGGATTCGATGAACAGAATGTTCAAGTAGTACTTGGACTTGTTCGTTATTGTCTTTATTGATGATATCCTCATTTACTCTAGGAATGAGGAGGAACATGCGAGTCATTTGAGGGTTGTCCTAAAAACTCTCAAAGATCGTTAGTTATTCGCTAAGTTTAGCAAATGTGAGTTTTGGGTATAGTCTGTTTCTTTACTTGGGCATATAGTATCCAGCGAAGGGATCTGAGTGGATTCTCAGAAAATAGAAGTAGTGAAACAATGGCCCAGACCTACCTCTTCTACAAATATCAGAAGTTTCTTGGGTCTAGTGGGTTATTACAGAAGGTTTGTGGAAGGATTTTCATCCATAACCTCTCCGTTTACTAAGTTGACTCAGAAAAAGGTGAAGTTTTAGTGGTCAGATGATTGTGAGAAAAACTTCGCAGAACTAAAAACCAGATTGACTACAACTCCTATTTTGACTCTACCAGAGGGTTCAGACGGTTATGTTATATATTGTGATACATCCAGAGTTGGCTTAGGTTGTGTGTTGGTGCAGCGAGATAAGGTTATAACTTATGCTTCTAAACAACTTAAGGTGCATGAGAAGAATTATCCAACTCATGACCTCGAGCATGTAGCAGTGGTGTTTGCACTCAAGATCTGGACACACTACTTGTATGGTGTTCACGTAGATGTGTTCACTGACCATAAGAGCCTTCAATATGTGTTCACCCAGAAATAGTTGAATATTCGTCAGAGGAGATGGCTTGAGTTCCTTAAGGATTATGATATGAGTGTGCATTACCATCCTGGTAAGGTGAATGTGGTAGCAGATGCTCTCATCAAACTATCTATGGGTAGTGTAGCACATGTTGAAGAAGATAGGAAAGACTTAGTGAAGGATGTTCACAGGCTTGCTCCTTTGGGAGTTCGCCTTATGAGCATATTAGATAATAGTGTCACAGTTTAGAATGGGTCAGAATCTTCTTTGGTAATAGAGGTTAAGGAAAAGCAAGACAATGATCCAATCTTGCTTGAACTTAAGGGTGCAGTCCACAATCAAAGAGTGGAGGTTTTCTCCCAAGGGGGAGATGGTGTACTTCGCTATCAGGGTAGATTGTGTGTTCCTGATGTGGGTGCATTGAGACATCATATTCTTGCAGAAGCCCATAATTCCAGATATTCTATTCATCCAGGTGCCACTAAGATGTACCGCGATCTGTGGGAAGTCTTTTGGTGGAATGGGATGAAGAGGGATATAGCAAACTTTATGAGTAAGTGCCCCAATTCCCAGTAAGTGAATGTAGAACATCTGAAACCAAGGGGTATGACTCAAGAGATTGACATTCCTACTTGGAGGTGGGAAGTTATCAACATGGATTTCATTACAGGGTTACCTCGTACTCGCAGACAACATGACTCCATTTGGGTGATAGTTGACAGAGTTACTAAGTCTTTGCGCTTTTTGGCAGTTAAGACTACAGATTTGGGGGAGGACTACAACAAGCTTTACATTAATGAGATTGTGAGGTTGCATAGGGTTCCTTTGTCTATTATCTCAGATAGAGGTCCTCTGTTTACCTCTCACTTCTGGAAGTTGTTTCAGAAAGGTCTTGGTACTCAGGTTAACCTTAGCACAATATTTCATCCACAGACAGATGGGCAGGCAGAGCGTACCATTCAGACCTTAGAGTACATGTTGAGAGATTATGTGATCAACTTCAAGGGTAGTTGGGATGATCACCTTCTTCTCATTGAATTTGCCTACAATAATAGCTACCATTCCAGCATTCAGATGGCTCCTTCTGAGGCATTGTATGGGCGTATATGTAGATCTCCTATTGGTTGGTTTGAAGTAGGAGAAGCAGCCTTGATAGGACCAGATTCAGTCCATGATGCTATGGAGAAAGTGCAACTCATTAGGGATAGGCTTAAGACTGCCCAGAGTCACCAAAATTCTTATGCAGTTATGAGAAGAAGGGAACTAGAGTTCCAAGTTGATGATTGGGTTTTCCTGAAGGTGTCACCTATGAAAGGGGTGATGAGATTTGGCATGAAAGGGAAGCTCAGTCCCAGATATGTAGGCCCTTACCGTATCTTGAAAAGGATTGGAAAAGTGGCATATGAGTTAGAGTTGCCAGCAGAACTAGCAGCAGTGCATCCTGTCTTTCAGATCTCACTTTTGAAGAAGTGTGTGGGTGATCCAGCATTCGTGGTGGCATTAGAGAGTGTGGCCGTGAAAGACAGTATTTCCTATGAGGATGTACCAGTTGAGATTCTTGATCGTCAGGTTAGAAGGTTGAGAAACAAGGAAGTTCCTTCAGTCAAGGTTTTGTGGAGGAGTCTGTCCGTAGAAGGAGCTACTTGGGAAGCAGAAGCAGCGATGAAGTCCAAATATCCTCATCTCTTTCCTCTCGATTCCACTCTAGCTTGAGGTAATAGTTCCTCTTCAGTTTTTCAGTCATTCATGCCTAAATTCAGTCTTAGAATCATGTTCCTTCAGTTTGTACTTGCATTTTCAGCTTATTTACAAGTCTTGGAACTCAGTTCAGTCAGAAATTCATTTCTTAGTGTTTAGTGGTAGGGATTGCAGCCCTCTCCCTCCCTTTCAGGTAGTTTAGTCTTCATTTGAGGACGAATGGTCTCGATGGGGAGATAATGTAACACCCCGTATTTGAAATAGACCAGATTTGCAGAATTTCAGAAGCTGCAGGTGCCACCTATGGGCACCACCTACAGACCGTAAGTCAGACCACGGTCCGTGGATGGATACTACAACCCTCTTCCGAGAAGCCTCAATAATTTCAGCTAAGGGTGGACCCACGACCAGGACCTATGGACCGTAGGTGGGACAACGGTCCGTGGATCAAGGTCCCCAGAAAATCGGCTAAGGGTCAACCTACGCCAGGACCTACAAACCGTAAGTCAGACCACGGTCTGTAGTCTAGGGCCGTAGGTCAGACCCTCATTGTTAGACTTCCAGTCACGAGTGACGGTTGACCATTATGGACCGTAAGTCGATCAATGCTCTGTCAGTCCCATCCGTCAGTGACTCCGACATCAGTTAAGTTAGGGATCTTTTGGTCTTTTCCTATTTTGTTGGCCCCCTAAGCTACGTCGTTTAGACCCTAAATTATGTTGTTTTAGTCAGTTTAAGCCTAGAAACATAACTAGAACTTACCTAAGTCAAATCATTAATCAAAACATAGAAAATTAGAACGCTGAGAGGAGAAAGAGGTCAAGAACCCTAGTTCAAGAACACAACAAGTTTTATTCAGTTCCACCCCAGAAATCAAAGGATTTCCCTGTGAAATTCGTCACCAGGTATGTGGGATTCCACTAGTGGATACCTTTCATCCATTAGGTCCCTAGAATTCAGTCAGATTGTTGATTCCATGATTATGAACAGACATATGGTTTCTAGAATTTCGAAAGAACATCATGAATTAGTTATTTAAATGTTCCAAATTAGATTATCATGTTATTGCTCAGTTTATTAGATGAATTTCAGAACCCTAGTTATGTATTTCTTTAGTTATTGAATTACACATGATAGGTCAGATATTTCAGTATTCAGTTATACATGCCTCAGTTTATGAATGCATCATTATCAGATTAATTGTTGCATTCTCAGTTTTGCGTGTTCAGTTTTGAGCTATCCAGTATTGCAGAAATTCAGTCATAATGTGTTAATCACTTAATCTATTGGGAGTAGCATAATACCGAGTTGGACTAGGGTTCAGCGTACCCATATAGTTCCAAAACTATGAGCCACAGTGTAAGTCCCCTCTGTGGGCAACATCAGTTAGTGATCACGCCAGCATGCCTCTATACCTTAGGCCGGGTATATTGGGTCCTCTCGATGGGGCGTATACATCGGACTCCACATTTAGCTCATGTGGTTTTATTATCGGTTATTAGTAACTCCCACAGTTCAGTCAGAATCTATTGCATTGACCATATTTCAGTGCTGTCAGTATTCAATCTCAGAATGTTATAAATTTGGTCATTGCATTCAGTTAGTTCAGTATTCAGTATCTATATCATGTTCAAATTATTCTCTTGCTTTATTGCTTGTTCAGTTATATGTTTATTTCAACTTTACTCTATCCTGCATGCTCAGTACCTTTCAAATACTGACGGATACTCTGCTCTACATTGTAACATCTCGCAATTTGAAATAGCTAGGAAGAAGCTAAGAACTTGAATTAATCGATTTTGGAAATAGTGGCAAATCTGGAAAATTGTTTAAGTTAGGAAAAATAAGTTTTTGGTCAACTTCAAACGGCCATAAATCCTATATCACGACGAGTTATGTGTACTTCCAGATATGGATGGATAGATCTTGGAATGATCTTTCCAACGCCGCCGAGTTTGCACGATTTCGACATCGTATGAGTGAGTTATCCCCTTTGGAAGTTGGGCTGTTGGATTAAGGAAAGTCTAATCCGGATATGTGAAGGGTAAACTAGTCTTTTCCTTACCTAATTTGCCTATTTCATTTTTAGGGATTAATTGGGGTAAAACAAGACTTTATTCAGTTTAGAAAATTAGAATTTACGCTAGGGCTTGGAGAGAAGAAGAAAGAAGAGAAAAGAGGAGAGAAATCAAGAAATCATCAAGATAGTTCAAGCTTTGCGAGTGGAATTTTTCAGGGGTGATCCCTACAAGGTATGTGAGATCTTTTCATGTTGGGTTAGTTCACCCACACACCAACTTGTTTCAATCCATTGGTTTTAAGTTGTTTACATGTTGAAGAAGTGAGGTTCTTGAAGAACAAATTGTAGAATTCTTGTTGGTTGAGTTGTTGATGCTTGGGGGTGAATTGATTCATGTTTCTGGGTTGTTTTTTGAGTTATATTGGTTGTATATCAAGGGTACTAATGACCCTAAGTGTTTGGGGGAAGAACTAGGGAAGATTGGAGGGTTTAGAGATGAAAAACGAAGTAGAAAAGTCGGAGAGTTCTGGGCAAGAACTTGGGGCGTCACGCCTGCCAGAGCGCCACAAAAACTTCTCTGAAGTTTGACCTCTAGTGTGTCGCACCAGCCAGACCTCTCTGAAGTTTGAGGGCTGGCGCCCCGCGCTTCTCAGAGCTCCAGGGACGCCAGTTCTCCCCATTTGTTCCCCACCTTTTCGTACTTGTTCCTAAGCGATGTACCTATATTTTCTAGTTTTTTCTAACACTCTAAGGTACATCTAAACATCATGAAATCATCCATAAACATGAGATCATGAACCTTGAATCCATAATCCAATTGAAGGAAAGTTAAGATCAAAGTCAAAGAAGTTAAGAGTCAAGTCTAGAAGTTAAGAAGCAAGTCAAAACAAAGTTTCTTAAAGTTTTCAAGAGTCTTTATTAAACGTTTAAACTTTGTTTTAAGGCTCAAGTTTCAAGTAAAGTAAAGAGTAAAAAGTTGAGTTCATTTCTCAAAAGTTATTAGGGAACTAAGTATTCCCAAAGAAGTTTATAAATGTTTTCACATTTGAGCAAGAAAAGAACTATGATTTCCAAAAGAGACCTTGGGCTAAACTTTGAGCAATTATGTCAAACCAAATAAAAAAGTATTTTTAAAAGCATGAGCTGAAGTATATTTTGGGAGTAGTATTGAGCACCGATGTGGGGATGCGAGTTCATAGTAACTCAAGTCTCCATGAAAACCATGTAGCCATCATGGGTATTAACGGGTCACACTTTTTAGATGATCACGTAAAGTTAAGCTAGTGGATCCACTAAGTTAAGTAGTTCTATATGACGGCAAAGTATAGGATAGTCTGGCAGCGTGATGGTAAAAATGTTGTATCACCACTTAGGCTCATAGTGGTGGTTGTCGGTTAGAGAAACTCCCACAGTAGTAATTGCATGGTTCCTCAAGGGGTTCTGCTTAGTATGAATGGGGGTATGGGACTTCATTCATGCATTGCACAAGTAGACTTTGAGAGGGAGCATGGTATGTTTTTATGATATTATGATTATGATTTTGACGTCATGTTTTAAACAGTTTTCCTTTTCTTTATATTGCATTTGTTTTAAACTG
>JAJOOS010002318.1:0-35150 GCA_029582725.1 Solanum chiquidenum
TGGATATACTATGATCTTATATATATGACATATATTATCTGTCGAAAGGATTCATGAAGTTATTCTATTTTAATTGATAAGATGAGATTAACAAGAAAAAAAATATTTCCTACATTTTTATTTTTTAAAGTGATTTTAAAAGAAAGAAAACAAGAACATGGTTCTTAATAATAATTTAATTAAGAAGAAAATGTGTTTAAAAAGAAAAAATAATATACTTATTCGGAAAAGGATATTTTTGACCTATTTAGTAACTATAGGGGCATTTCTGGACCAAAGTATTAATTGCAAGGGCATTTTTGAGCCAAACTATAAATGAAGGGCATTTTTGTTTCTTTCACATAGTTTAAGGGCATCTTTGACCCTTTTCCCTAGTATTAATAATAGAAGGGATTTTGGGGGCATAAAAAACCGTCGTTTTAAGCTCGTTGTGGTGGTTATAAACCACTGTCATACTCAAAATAAATTATCGAGATCATTTCATTCTTTTGTAGTACAAAACCTGCACAAAAAAATCGCCACAATAAGAATAATTTTCTGGAGGTTGAAACAAACGCCACAAATTGAATGTATAGCAGGGGTCTTTTACAACCTCCACACTTAAGCCGCCACAAAAGGAATTATTTTGTGGGGATTGACACAAACGCCACAAATTGAATGTGTAGTGGTGGTTTCTTAAGACCCCTATAAATAAACAGCCATAATTTAGCAGTTTTTTTGTAGTGATGTACTAAAGTGATATACATCTTATGGATTGAAAACTTATCTCCATGTTGACTATGTCCAAGTTACTGATATAGTGTTCCATGGTTGTTTAGTCTGGTTGTCAGCTGATGTCTAAATGTCAGTACCTTCCTCACCACGTAGGAAGAATTGTTAAGAATCTGGATTTGAGCAATATCACCATGCTTGATATAGTAACTATGCACCCATTGAACCCAAAGGCAGTCCTTCTTCTTATTGATATCCCACAATAGCTCTAGGATAGCAACTGAGTTCCAAGTGCAGAGATTCATTATGTTTAGCCCACCTGCAGCCCCTGGTAGGCATATGTTAGCCCAAGAAATCAAAGCTTTCTTGGAGATTGTCACTGCACTTGTCGATAAGAATGTTCTGTATAATTTCTCAACAGTCTTCATGACCTTCCTAGGGATGAGAAAAATCTGAGCCCAATGAGTTTGAACACGAAATAGCACCGCTTTAATTAATTGTAGTTTTCCATCATATGACAATAACTTGGCCGACCAACAATTAATTTTGGCTGTGATCTTCTCAATGAGTGGTAAATAAGCATCATCATTCAATTGTTTTGAGGATAAGGGCACACCAAGGTATCTAAAAATTAGAGTACCCACATTCAATCCCAAAGCTTCTGCAATATCTTGTTTTGTTTGATCTTTTACTCCAGCAATAATGTATATGAAGCTTTTGCATTATATTCTTGTAGTCTAGATGTCTTAGAGAACTTTATGAAAGCATCATGCATTGATTTGATAGACATAATATCAACTCTGCAATACATCAACAACTCATCATCTAAACAAATGTGAATGTTGTTCAATTTTCACACCTAGGATGATAGTTGAAATCTCCATTTAATGTTGATTGGCTGAGTTCTCTTCCTAGGTACTCCATAGCGAAGACAACGAGGTAGGGTGACATAGCATCCCCCTGTTTGAAGCCCCCTTTGTGTTGGAAAGGGGGTAGTAAGGCCACCATTGAATAGAAAAGAATAAGAGATTGTAGACACACAAACCATGATCCAATGCACAAACTTAGTAGGGATTCCCTAGTCATTCAACAACTTCTCAAAAAATCCCCATTCCAAAGTGTCTTAAGTCGTCCACTTTGAGCATACATTTAGGGGATACCCACTTCCTATTATAGCTCTTGAAAATTTCATGACTGACTATGATGTTGTCCAGTATACTTCTTCCTTCAACAAATGTTGAATGAGTTCTACCAACCAAACTTGAAATCACATGTTTTATTCTCCTAGTAAGAACCTTGGAAAAAAAAATTGTACAATGAGGTGCAACATGATATAGGCCTATAATCTTTCACTTTCGTAGGAGATGGACCTTTAGGAATTAGTGTCACAACTGTGAAATTGATAGCAAATTACCAGTGTGAAAGAAGTGTTTAACAACTTCAATAACATCTGTTTGTACTACATCCCAATTCTTGGTGAAAAAATCAATTGGAAACCCATCAACTCCTGGGCTTTATCTTTAGTCATCTATTTGATAGTTTCCAATATCTCTTCTGTGATGATCTCTTTTATTAGTTCTCTCTGCTTTGTGATAGATAGGCATGCTCCGCCTCTAAACACCTCAGTATGCAAACGTGTCAGCTCAGAGGCTCTAGTCCCCACCAGTCCCTTGAAGACAGTAATAAACTCATCTTCTATATGCATAGGTTTTGTCAGCTTGCTTCCCACTTCAGTATAAATGAAGGAGATGGTATTGTTACTGTTCCTAATCTTTCACTAAGCATGAAAGTATTTGATATTGGAGTCCCCATGATCTATCTGTATTGCCCTAACCTTTTGTCTGAGTCCAAGCTCTTCAATCTTACTCCGCTTCTCAATCTCTATTAGATTTTGCTTCTTTTGCCTATGATACTTTGATCCAAATTACTTATTTGTAAATTCTTTTGCAAGATATCTAGTTTTTCCCTTAATATATTCAACTTATGTTTGTAGGAGGCCATATAGGCATTCATGCCCTTTATTTACATTTTAAAATTCTTGAGTTTCCTCCTTATCTGCTTCATTGCCCACTCACTATTACTATCACTCCATGCTTTCTTCAAAGTTGCAGCAAAATCAGGATATTCCATCACATTAGTATATAATTGAAATACTTTGGGATGTATATTGTGGTGCTGCTTACACTTAATCAAGATGGCAGAGTGCTCAGATACTGAGCGGTTCAAAAATTTATCTTCTTCATGACCAAATTTTTGTATCCACTACATTTTCCCAAATGCCTAGTCAATTTTTCTATAGACCCTTTTATCACTTGCATGTTTGTTGTACCAAGTAAAATGTCAACTAGTAGCTCTAATGGTTGTTAATTGGAGCTGATTTATTGCATTCTTAAGCCCCTAAACCTCCTGCTGTGTAACTGGAGATCCCAACCTATCTTTTGAGCTCAAAACACTATTAAAGTCTGCACATAAGACCCAAGGAAGTTGTTGTTGCAATGTGATCTGCATAATATCTTGCCCAGGACCTCTTTTCTCTATATTTCTTTCTTTGCATAAATAATGGTAACATATAGTCTAACCTGCACATTAGGATCTTCATCTAGGCAGTGGATATATTGTTCATGAACCTCAAGGATTTGCATATTCAAGTGATTTCTCCACATTAACCAGATTCTACCATTGTTATCACCAGTATAATTGTGTGCATTTAGCGATCCTTGAGCTATTTTCCTTCTTATTGGGGGTTCTTTATTTTACTTAACCCTTGTTTACAAACATCCAAACATATATACTCTATATTTATTTAGAAAGTGTTTGATCTCCTTCTGATTATGGCCTTAATCAAGGCCTCTAATGTTCCAAGTAGAGATAATCATGTGGGACGGAATGCACGTAGTTGCCAACACTCTTCCTCCCATTCTGAATTTGAGCATCTAATATACTATCATGTATATTCCTCCACATGTTGCTTCCCACTCCTTTGACAAGGATTATGTTCAATAGATGGTTGTATCATCTCTGAGCATATGCAATCCTCCACATGTTGCTTCCCACTCTTTTGTCCAGGGTGAGGTTCACTAGGTTGTTGTGTCACCACTAAAATTGCACCTATTCCATCAGTGTTGCCTTCATCATTTTCTGAGTTTGAATAGGTATCCATTTAGTAACCATCTTTCTTCATTTACCCTTTGTTTGAATACCCTTACCATGGACCATTTCTGCCCCTGCCAATTCAGTCTGAACTTTATTTTCAGTTAGGGAGTGTTTAAATTAGCATTCAACATCCATGTGTCCCAATTTGACACTGTTGTTGTAGAATTTGGGTCTCCATTTATACTCAATAGATTGGTTCCAATGACCTGTGGGGTTTCAACAACAATAGTATCCGGCAGGGTCTTCGAAATATCCACCTCAATTAGGACCCTCGGATAAGTCATTTTCTCAGCTTTAGCAGTAAAGCCATCAATATATAGTGGAATCCAAATAGAACTGGCAACCTTGCTCAATTCCTTAACAGACAAGTATCCAACAGGTAATCTAGGGAGCTTAACTCAAATTGAAATTTGGCAAAAAATACCAACATCAAACTCAAGATCCACATCTCAATTCCTCAAAATCATGGGTTTGTTCCCATAGAAGTAAGGGTCAGCTTGCAGATTTATAAATTTAAAAACATAGTACTTATCATCATGGTATAGCACCTGGGGTAGTTCAATAAAACCCCAAACCTTCTTGACATACTCTGTCATTTGCATTTCATACGGGTTATCCCCGATTACAAAGCCAATTAACGTTGTTTTCCACTCTTGATTTGTAGGAAAATATCCTCTTCCTCAATTTTCACTATAAGAATACCCCCTTAAGCACAATAGGAATAAAGTTTAAGGTCTTACCGTTGTTGTGATTCCCTTTTCCAGGTTTCGGACCAGCTGGGATAGAATGCTTAGACATGCCAGCATCAGAAAATTGTAGTCGCCGCTCTGGAGTATCCTTCCCATCTGCATTCTCCAGGTGAAATACATCCTCCATGCTACTATCATCATTCTCCTCTACAAATGTACGAAATTTTGGAGGTAAGAAGCTCCCAAAAGTAAGAGGAGCAAGCTGCTGATCTTTACCACTATCAGAGGTAAGTAATTTTGGTGTGTGTGTATGGGTTGGCTGCCGTCGGCGAGTCATCGGAAAACACTCTCAATGCACAATTACTGCCTTGCAATTATGCGCCGAGATCCTTTATTTCATATTGTGCGTCGAGAGCCATAATTCCTTAATTTTATAATTTTTTAAAATTTTAAAAAAAGAGTTTGTATAAACATATTTGTATTATAGTGAATGTCTAATATGTCGAGTCTGTTAGAGAAAAATTAGGAATCCTGCTTAGAGACCAAGTCAGTTTTTCCTCATAAATAAAGGGGTTTTCCTTCATTGTAAATCAGATCTGTAAATCTCTAAATAATCCCCCAAAAGAAATACTCAGTCTTCTCTCTTCTCCTTACTTTGTTCCTCTTCTAAATTTATATAGTTTCATAACACATTATCAACACAAAACTCTACCATCTAAATCATTTAATGAGAAAGGTAGAAAGGCATGCACAGGAACCATCTCAGGCCATATCTTTGCTTCAGATACAGAAGAAGAGAAGGACATTAATCATTAAGATTAGTGGTTTTGGACATTATTAAGCCTAATAGTTCTTTTCCTACTCTTTATTTATTTATCTAGATTTAAATATTATTTATGAATATTTATTATGCATCTGTGCCAGTAGCTTCTCAATTTGCGAGCATTTCTGTGAGATCTTTAGCTTTGCTTAGCTATACATTAACGGCAAATCACCAATTATTTACAGGTATTTGAATAGAAGGTATGTGTTCTATGTAGCTCTAACTATTAAATACTAATGTTGAGTATAATAAATCAACAATCTCAATTTTGCACAATTAGAGCCTTGATGCACTATCATGATAAACTTTTGGGTTCAATTCTCATCGATCTATGGCATAAATTAAAAGAGTAAGACGATGGATTCATGTCCAATCGCATGTAAAAGGAGGGTAAGACGATGGATTCAACTCCAATCACACCAAGATGGTAAGACGATGGATTCAAGTACAATCGCACCAAGATGGTAAGACGGTGTATTTAAGTCCAATCGCACCAAGATGGTAAGACGGTGTATTTAAGTCCAATCGCACCAAGATGGTAAGATGATAAATTCATGTCCAATCGCATAAAGAGGGTAAGACGATGGATTCATGTCTAATCGCACCAAGAGAGGGTAAGACATCAGGTTCAAGTTTTGATGCACCGTGATATATTAAAGATGTTGAGTTCAAGTCTCATGATTTATGGCCTAAAATCTCTTTATATGGATAAGACGTTGAGTTTGAGTCTCAATGCACTGTATTGATGATATAATGATGACTAAAGCAAAACAATATGTTTTTGATGAAAATTAGTCATGAAACCTATTCAATTGAAACCACTTCATTCCCTTTACTCCCGGAGTAATAAAATTAAAATTTACTCATATACTAGTAAACTAGAAATTTACTAAATCAAAAGGCACATGTCATAGTAAATTTGGAGTTTACCAGTACTAATAATTTTATTAGTTGGCATGAATAATTTGGTCATCCCAAAGATGTGCATACTGAGTAATAGACATACATTGAAGAACTAGAAGATTCTTCAAGAATTCATTTTGTTGCTTGTTCTCATGATAAGTTATTGGATCAACTAATGTTGAGACTAAATCCCTAAATTCTAAAAAGTATAAATGGTGAATATGGGCTCGTTCACCTATCATGTGATATGATAAAAAGATGCATTTATAAGATAATCACATGTGCGTTTGTTGTCAATCTGTAATTTGACATTCACAAAATTATGTATGCAAGATAATTAAGTTAAGAGCATAACTTTCAGAATATGTAATCAAGACAATTTATCTTGATAATATTGATAAATATTCAAGATGATGTGATATTAAATGTCTCAGATAGTGAAATCATTGATTATGAAAATAAAGCTTCATGTATTGATCTGAGATACGATATTGCATACAAAAGCAATTGTACGCATCAGACCAATAAATTATGATCAATTTTTCTCTTAATTGGATTATGGTCAGGGACCAAATATTATTCATCTGATATTTTTTGGTGTGCAGTATATGATTAATGAATATACTATGATGCACAAAGATTAATTCTCCAAAATAGATTGAGATATATGTTAGTTTGTCTAACATAAGGGGGAGCTAAGAAGCAACACAAGAGCTGTAAATGCTCCTATTGAATGTTTCTAAAGGATAGAGTTTACGAGATGCATGAAGCATGATAGACTAATCGAATCTAAGTAAAATAATCGTTGAAAAAGGGGGAGGATCAAAGAATCAAAATGATCATAATAAGGAGACAATGTGCTTTTGAAAAGCTTACGACATAACATTTCATGAAACCTCATGAGAGGGGTATGTACCTGAAAATAATGAAGTGATGTGATTTCAATAAGTTATGTCGTATTGTGAATCGATAGAAAATGATATATCGTTGACGATATCTTTGATACAATAGTGCGAAAATTTGTAAAAGATTATGATGATATAAATTCTATGACTATTAAAGCATATTGGTGTAGAAATAATTATCAAGTGAAAAGTGAAATGATGTGTCTTGGTAAGCGTAAAGCTTATTTGATTTGCAATCTAGACACTAGAAGATTTCACACATTCAATATTGAATGTTGTCACTTGACAAATTGATATGAAAATATCCGATGAATTTAAAATCTAAAGCATATACAAGTTTTTGGAAAACTTGTTAATAATCCCCATATATAGATTAAAGCAATCAAGAATCTTTTGTGTTGTTATGCAAGTTGATGACTTGAATTGAAACTCTTGAAGAGTTTTCAAAAGCTTGGAAAACGAAGTTTCTAGTCTCTGAATTGATGTTCTCATTAGGGGGAATTAATACGTGATGTACTCTTTTTCCCTCCCAAGGTTTTATCCCATTGGGTTTTTCTTGTAAGGTTTTTAATGAGGCATCCATAGTGCGTATTATTATTAGATATGCGTACTCATTTTCCTTCACTAGATTTTTTTCCCACTGCTTTTATCTAGTAAGGTTTTAACGAGGCATATAATCTATCAAATAGACATCCAAGGGGGAGTGTTATAAACATATTTGTATTATAGTGAATGTCTATTATGTGGAGTCTGTTAGAAAAAAATTAGGAATCCTACTTGTAGACCAAGTCAGTTTTTCCCTATAAATAAAGGGGTTTTCCTTCATTGTAAATCAGATCTGTAAATCTCTAAATAATCCCCCAAGAGAAATACTCAGTCTTCTCTCTTCTCCCTATTGTGTTCTTCTTCTAAATTTATATTGTTTCATAACATAGTTTTAATTTTCCATGTTTTTTTTCTGGGTGGGAAATAAATTGTTTATTGTGCGCCTATGACTTAGGAGCAAGTTTTTCTGAAGAGTATAATATGGATAAGTTCCTGTAAAAAATCAATTTTAATATGGATAAGTTAAGCTTTTGAATTGTTTTGATTATTTAATGTTAACATAAATACCATCAAAACTGGCTTAGAAAATAATTTTCATGATAAAAGTACGATTCATAATCAAAATACATTAGACGAAAACGTTCTGAATCAGTTACCTCAATTTTAGGAATCCATCATTAAACTATTGTACATAAATTTCAAACTGACCTCACTAATTTTAAAAATTAACTACACTTGCAATTGGGGATAAATTAATTAATTTAATGACCAAGAAAAAAATTGGCCTTGTAGTTGCTAATAAGTTTATAGAGCTTGTGCATACGTGGGAATGTGATTGAAAGTTGTAAAACTTACTATTTAAATTCTAATTGTAAATAAAAGTTTAATTTTACGAAGCAAACATGATAATATTTAGTTAGTAACTCATTTTTTATATTCACGTTTTATTTAAATAAAGAATTTAATGTTTTCAAAAAATTTAAATTTTAAAGAGGATCATTCAAATTTTAAATTTTTATGTTTATGCAGATTTTATATTTATAAAAATGGTTATATCACGTTAATTCTAAGTAATTATTTGAAGGAAATAAGCAACCCATATTAATAATATATGCTCAAGTGAAAGACCCAACAATAGTTATATAGAAGAACTTTATTAATCGACAAAGAACATGTAGAAGACTTTATTTAATAACTCGGTAACTCTTGTATTCCACTACATTGAGTGTATCTCTCTATATTCAATGTATTTATCTACATTCGATGTATCACTTTACTTTCAATGTATCTCTCTATATTGAAAATATGTAATAAGACACCCCTATTTATAATACTACCAAACCAAATTAAACTAGGACTAGGAACCTCCTTAACTAACAAATCCTAATTAGACATATTAAGTAAAAACCATAAATAACTAATCCTAAACTACTAAGGAGTTCTATAATTATATTACCATAAATAAGAAATTCTAAACTACTAAAGGAATCCTATTTTTGGTTTATTTCTATATAACCTCTCTTAAACCAAGATCTTCAAATGTAACCATGCAGCATCTCTTCAACTTTATGAACAACTCCATAAGTAATATCAGGTCTTGTAGAAGTCACGTATCTCAGAGTCCCTACCAATTTTCTGAAATATGTACCATCAACAAAATCATGTGTGTCATCTTTAGTCAATTTCAATCTCTCTTCGACGAAATTCAAAGTCAATTCGACTTTCTTTATATCAAACATTTTGAAAATATTATCATTATGTATTTTTCTCTTCTTGTATTCTTGAATAACTATTTTTTCCTTAAAATTATGTGCTTCTCCAATTAATTTATCTATGTTCTTGTATATCCACTTGGCTCCAATTGGTTGTTTTGAAGGCGGAAAATTTGTCAACTCACAAGTGTTATTTTTCTCAATAACATGAATTTCTTCATCCATTTTACTCATCTAATGATCATCTTTACCAGCTTCCTCAAAAGTAATTGGATCACAGTCTACAAATTTTGTAAAGTTCACAATATCTTTTTTAGATTAATATTTATTATTGTCAATAACATAATCCTACAAACGAGCTGGTAGATGGCGATTTCTTTGTGGGCGAATGGATGTCTATGTTTGAACTGGACGAGCTACTTTTTCCTCTTGATGTATGCTAGAACTTCCTTCCTCTATAATTCAAACTATTGGTTCAGGCCTAGGCAACTCTGGATTTTTCTTTGACAATTCTCAAGTATTTTAATCATCAAAAGTTACATCGCTACTAATAATTACCTTTCAAGTATCTGGATTAAATAACTTGTCACCCTTTATCTCATGATTATAGTCAATAAAAATACACTTTTCTACCTTACCATCTTATTTCTTTTGCAAAACATCTGCAACATGAGCATAAGAAAGACAACCAAATAGTTTTAGATGAGAGATATTTGGTTTCATACCGGTCCAAAGTTCTTGTGGAGTTTTTTCAAAATTGGATCGAGTTATACACCTACTTAGAACATAAATTGCATGGGAGACAACTTCTGACCACAATTCTTTGGGAATATTTTTCAAATCCATAATTGATCTCACCATATCCATCATTGTTCTATTTTTTCTTTCAACTGCACCATTTTGTTGAGGAGTTTATCTAGTACTCAATTAATATTTAGTGTCAAACTTTTTCATATAGTCATCACCAATAAGAAACTCAGTGCCCTTATCAGCTCTTAATGTCTTAACAAAATATCCACTTTGCTTTTCTACATAAACTTTAAAGATTTTAAAGACTTCACATGCATAAAAAATATTTTTTCATAAACTAAATCCAAGTGTTTTGAATGAAATCGTCAATAAGAGTAATAAAGTATTTACTACCTCCATTGGAAGGAACTTCAACCAAAATCAAGTCTGAGTGGATTAGCATCAATGGTGCATTAGTCATCGAAGCTTTGCCTTTTTTGAAAAGGTTTTTTGTACTTCTTTCCCAAAATGCAACCCTCACACTTTGTATTAGGAAAACAACTGAAGGCAAACAATCAACTAGTTTATTTCTTGCAAGATATTTCAAACCCCCAAAATTCAGATGTCCAAAATATAGATTTCACAACCAAGTATCATTAAAGTTCACATAACTAAAGCAACGTAGATCTCCATGGTTGAGATAAAGAGGTCATAAACGACTTTGATATAATTGCAATTAATCATAATTTATCATCGCTAATAGTGCCAATTCTATACTTAAATTGCAAATCATATCATTTTTCTGTCAGTTGTCCTAAGCTCAATAAATTATGATGAAGACTTGGAACATAATAAACATCATATACAAAGTGAGAAGATTCATTTTTTGAAGTGATTGAAATTTTTCCTTTTCCAAAAGAATACACTTTAGAGTTATTACCAAGTATTATGGTAGCTCGAAATGATTAATCTAGATCAACAAATCATTCCTTATCTTCAGACATATGATTACTACAACCAGAATCTATAAACCATTCATTCCTTTTATTTTCTTCTATTGAGCTAGAAAATAATAAAGTCTCTTGTTTATCTGTATAGTTTTCAGTCAATTTTGCATTTACTTCTCTATTTTTAGATTTTTTAAACCAACAATCTCTTTGATAGTGTCAAATATTTTCATAATTATGACACATAACTGTTGATTTTGCACGTTTCTAAATTTTTTTATTATTTTGTTGTTCCTTTCTAAAATTATTATTTCTATGTATGTAAGAAAAATTACCTCTACCACGATCTCAGAAATTACCTATGTTCCCTTGTCCTTTACCTCTCAAATTTTGACCTCTTTGATTTGTCTCAGCCAAGTTTGATATCTCTTCTTTTGGTTTATGTTGATTCACCTTTGCTTGCAACACTTTATCAAATGTTTCTATCGTCTATTGATTCAATGACATCATGCATGTCATCAACTCCCCTTCTAAATCATCAAATGTAAAAATGCTAAGATCTTTCGTGCCCTCAAGGACCATCTTCTTGGTGCGAAATTTTGTACTCAATGATCGCAATACTTTTTCAATAATTTTAATTTTATCTAAGTCTTTTCCATTAGTTATCATATCGTTCATAATATTAGTAACTATGGTAAAAAAATCCTTGACGGATTCATTTGATTTCATTTGAGTTAACTCATATTGTCTTCTAAGATCTTGAAATTGGACTCTTCTAACGTCTGCAGAACTTCGATGTGAATTCACCAAAATTGTCAAAGACTACTTTGGTGACTTAGCATGTAATATTTTATAATATATGACGAGTTGTAGATTACACTCATTTGAGGCATTTTTAGTTCAATATTTAGTTTCCTCAATATCGAATTATGTCATATTCTAATGATATTTTGATAAATTGTACCTATGAAGACTAAGGGACTAGACAAGGATTAATACTTGAAAGAATGGCCAAAAAAGGGAAAGAATTATAAATTACTCCACACTAGCGGTCGCCTAACCAGAAGGACAGATCACCCAAATGGCTTAATCTCCCCTATAGTTAAAGTGCTCATAATAAAAGATGTTCAAGGTAGGTCGGCGAGCTAACGAACAAATCGGCGACTCACCAAAAGAGATAGACGAATAGAATGACCATCACCGAAGGTGACAAGATTTAGATGAAATATGATGGCTTAAAAGGCAAACAAAGGTGGTACTCAGTGATCCGCTAAATGTGAAAGGTAGAATAAAATAATTTTCTCGAATGAGGTTCAAACACCTGAAACCTAAAGCAAGAGAAGCGTGAGCTAAGGAACAAACAATGGTTCACCAAACCAGCTTTGTAAGACTGATTAACATCGTCAAATCGGTAATGCAATGAATTTTGGGACAAATTTTAGGAAATTATAAATAGCCCAATGGAGAGAAAAAATGCAGCAGATTTTTGGAGAGGAGATTTTAGAATATAATTGGAGTTCCTAACTTTTTAGGAGTTTGAGAAAAATATTCTTACTTTTGGGATTTTAACTTTCACTCTTGAATTTGACAATTTGAAGTTGAAATCAAAGGTGTTGATTATAATTTCTTAATTTCATCACATCCGTGAATGCTCTCATGATAGGTATATTTTCTTTACTTTTTGTGATGTGTGGCTAAAACCCCAACTCTAGGGGTGCAATTATGGGGTTAGCTCACGAGGATCCTCATGAACACCTTCAATATTTATTGATATCTGTGGGTCTTTTGTCTTCAAGAATATCTCACAAGAGTCCATTCGTGTTCGATTACTCCCGTTCTCCTTTTTACAGTGGAAGCAAATAAATGGTTGACTAAGTTGCCAAATTATTCTATCACCTCTTGGGAGGAATTAACCGAAGCATTCTTAGAGAGATTCTTTCCTCCCTTGAAAATGGTAAAGCTTAGGGACAACATCCAAAATTTCAAAAGAATTGGAGGTGAACCTCTACATGAGACATGATTGCGGTTTCAAAAATTGCTTCTACAATGTCCAATACATAGTGTTCCAGAAAATTGGTTATTGCAATACTTTTATTGGAGCCTTGATTCGGTCAACAAGGGTTTGTCTTATTAACTTATTCAAGATGGGCTGATGCGAGAACCGGTCAATATGGCAACGATATTACTAGATGATATGACAAAAGTGAACTCAACATGGCATACTACAGAGGATCAAGTATCTTCTCAACAATGGAAAAGAATCATGAGTGTGATGGAAATATGGCTAAAATGATGACCCAACTTGACTTGTTGTCTAAACATGTCATGGGATATGGACTTAAAGCGGTGAATGCAGTTGGTACAAGCATTGGACAATGCCCGGATGATGCTAAATTTGAAGAATTATATAATGAGGAAGTACAATTCTTGAGAAATCAAATGGAAGGTTGTCATCCCAACTATCCAAGGTAAGGTGGGAACCAAGGTTGGAAAAAAGATCGTGACAATGGTTGGAGATATTGAGGTGGAAATTGGAGAGATAGGCAAGTTGAAAAGGACAAATATATTCCCCCTCATGATCATCCCAAACAAAAGGAACCAGATGGACCGAAGGGAAAACACACTGATGAAATTTCTACACGGATCTTCAACAATGTTTAAGGGTCCGAAAAGGTGTTGAAGAATTTGAAAAGTGACTTCTCCACCTTAACTCAAACAGTACCCTCTAATTTAGTGTCAATCGAATAGCTCAAAACTCAATTGTGTCAACTCTCCACCCATATCAATCCAAGGCAAAATAGAGTGTTGCCTTGCTACATGTATCAAATCCCAAGAATGATTGTTGACGAGTTGATGAGTGAGAACTATGTCGTGCCATGACGTTAAATAAGGTGCTTCTTGGGAGGCAACCCATGTTTATTTTATTGCTTTCAATAACATGTGTTGTGAGTGCAGGTTAAAAAGAAGTCTCCTGCATCCAGTATTCTCCCAATCATCGCTCCAAGGGACCTCAATAGGCTCAAAGTAGCTAGAGAACGTACAATTCTTGAGGAGAGACAACTCTCTACAAATGTGTTAATGAGTGACTACCGATCCATCTGGGAAATGATCAAGTTTCATGGTTTGAAAGGTTCACAACAGTCCAACCTCCTTATGTCCCGACATAGGTACGAGAGTTCTATATGGCTTATGTATAAGTCTTTCCCAAGAAGAAAAAGGGCACAGTCTGGAAACCATTGGATGAGGTCAATGTTTGTGGCAAAATGGTACCATGTCATGAAAACAAGATAAATTAGATATCTGGCACAAAAGATGACAGTAATGGTAATTACAAGATCTAGTTAAATCAAGGCCTAGAGGCACTAAAGAGGTGGTTGGCCCTTCTCATCTCTAATGTCTCCAACCTGGATTGTTGATGGAGGGAGGATAGAAAAAAAAATATGACTGTCGTCTCCAAATATAGTTTGGGTTCATTAGTAGCACTATCAAGATATCTTAAAATGAGTCAATTCTCTGTCTACTGAAGGTTGTATTGGTTGGCAGTATCATGGATCAGACTGAGATCAATGTTAGTGGGCTCATTATTGAGGAGATGTTGATAAGGGCTCGTCAAGAGAAAATTTCTCTCCCATCCCCCATCCTGATCACACAACTATGTGAGGATATAAGAGTTCCTTATCTTGAGAGGACTTATGTAAGGATCATCTGTGCCTCCTCCAATGATATACAAAGGATTAAGGTGGATTATTTGAAAGATGATGTAGCTCAAAGGAATCCTCCACCGCCAGACCTATGTCTGTAGTTGACCCTACCACTCTTGAGGCCGAGGCCACTCAATCATATCCTTCTATGGAGCCTTAAGGTACACCGAGCCGTCTTCTATGCGATCCACTTCTAGTGTTGTTGCACCTGCCCCTACTCTTGTCTCCTGACCCCCTTGAACTAGACCATTATATATCAATTGGGGAATCCTTGCCCAATTAGCAGATGTGAGGGCATCCAGGGTGGAGAAGGATATGCACAAGGTGATTGTTCATGTAACACCTCGGATCTCAAAATGAATAAAAATCCTAGTTTTCAGAAAATTGGTGCCAGTACCAACGAAACCACCCACGGACCGTAGGTAGAACCACATACAGTAAGTGGGGTTATGTCGCTAAGGTCCAAATTTTGATGGTCTCAGAACCCACCAACGGTCAACCTGTACGGTCTGTGGTTGGACCTATGAACCATTGGTGAGGGTCAACGACCAATTAGAGGAAAATGGTTGTTGCATCAACTTCAAACGGTCATATATTTTAGCACAAAATGAATTAGGTGGCCCATGACCTATCAAATTAAAGATAATTGAATCCTCTTTTCAACACCACCAAGTTTGCTAAAATCCAAGGTCGAGTAAAAAGTTATGCTCATTTTAGTGAAGCCTTATCGGGCAGAGCATGAACGATGACTCTAAATGAAGGTCGGTAGTTCAAACGATGGCCCTTCATTCCTGTAGTAGATGGCACTAGTCATTTATAAGTCAGGGTCGTTTTGGTCCTCTTCCCTCTGCATTAGGCACTTAAACTACGTCGTTTGATACCTAAACTACGTCTTTTTACTCAAGTCTAAGCCTAATAACTTAGTCAGACATACCCAGAACCCTAATTCTCCAAAAATCATCCAAAGTTGGAGCAAAAAGAAGAGGAAAAGTCGACCAAACCTCCCAAGAACAAGCAGTAGTGTTCTTCAAAATTCAGCCCCGAAATCCAAAGGATTTCTCCATAGTTTTATCACCAGGTGTGTGGGATTTCACTAGTGGGTTCCTTTCATCCACGAGGTCCCTAGAATTCAGTCAGTTCCTTGATTCTCCATATCTTGTTTAGACCTAGGGTTTCTAAAACCTTGGATATTTACTGTGATTTAGTTGTTGTAGTATCCTAAATTGAAATAGCTTGTTTCTTGGAAAGTTTGCTTGATTCCTTGCATGAAACCTAGAACCCTAGTTGTATAAATTATCTTAGTTCACGAATTATACTTGCTAGGTCAGTTAAACAGATAATCATACTCCAGATTTCGAATGTCACATTCTCAGTATATAAATGTTGCATTCTAAGATTTGTATGTCAGAATTTTCACCTATTCAATATTTCAGTTATATTTCTTTCATACATATATTCAGTTGGGAGTAGACTAAGCACCGAGTTGGACTAGGGTTCAGCGTACCCTCATATTCTCAGAACTACTTACCCGCGTAGGATTTTTAGTCCCCTCTGTTGGGCATCAGATTTAGTGATCACGCCACTCATGCCTTGTTTCAGTTAACGCTTAACTCTTAGTATGTTTTACATATTCAGACTAGTTTGGGTTTTCCATTCTTGCAGTTATCCATTGTTTTAGCTTCCGCATAGTACATGTTTTACTCAGTTAATCTTAGTATGCTTGATATATGCCAGACAACTGGTTAGTCTGGGGTCACTCATGATCCAAGGTCTCTTGTTACGTCAAGGGAGTAGCCTCGGGGCGTGACAAACTTGGTGTGAGAGTGTTAGGTTCAAGAGTTCTAGTATGTCTGAAAGCCACACTAAGTAGAGTCTCTTTCATGTGTGTAAAGCATGCCACATCAATGAGGAAGAGGCTACGAAGTGTTTTAAGAAAAACTTCACTTTCTTTGCTATTCTTATCATGCATGGGTATGATCCAACTTCTCCTTTATAATCCATCGTTATGATTTTTAGATTATACCTCCTTGTAAAGCTAATGCACACAATGCTAATGCACGCAATGCTAATGTAGTTCCTCCAGTCCCGATCCATGAGGTTAGGAATGCAGAATTTTGGAATGTTATCCCGCTCTTGGCTCAGAGTGTGGCCAATCAGAACAATCAGCAGGCCCAGTTCCTACAAACACGAATGGTGGATCAGTTGCAGCTAGGGTTCGAGACATTTTTCGTATGAATCCGCCAGAATTTCTAGGGTCGGTTGGTGAGGACCCATAGAACTTCTTTGATGAGGTTAAGAAGATTCTTGAAGTAATGCAAGTGACTGGTACTTAGAGTTGAGTTAGCATCCTATCAACTCAATGATGTAGCTCATATTTGGTACACGCAGTGGAAGGAAAACAGGGGTGAGAATGCATATCCTGTGACTTGGGATTGTTTTTCTGAAGCTTTTCTAGACATGTTTTTCCCAAGAGAGTTGAGGGAAGCTAAGGCCCATGAGTTTATGAACTTGAAGCAGGGTTCAATGTAGGTCCAAGAGTACGGGCTGAAGTTCACCTAGATCTCCAGGTATGCTCCACACATGGTTTCCTCTCCAAGGGCACAAATGAGTAAGTTCTTGTTTGGGGTATCCGATTTGGTGAAGACCTAGCGCAGGAATGTTATGCTCCTAAGGGATATGGATATCTCCAGACTAATTACTCATGCTCAACAGGTTGAGGGAGATAAGCTTAAGGAAACGGTCAAAGGACAACAAAAAGATCAGAATAGGAAACTATGAATACTCACAACAAATGTCAGGTGGTGAAAATCGTTCAAAGTTTCTGCAAAAGTCTACATCCCAGCACCTTCATCAGCTAGTGCTCCATCCCCCAGGTTTCGACAGGATCAGAAAGGTAGGGCATCAGGCTCTAAGTCTCTGGGGAGTACTTCAAGTAACAAGACTTTCCAAACTTGTCCAAAGTGTGGTAAGAAACATCCGGGCGAGTGTCTTGCATGCAGGGAAGGGTATTTTGGGTGTGGTCAGTCTGGCCATAGGTTGAAGGATTGCACTTCTTCAGGCAGGGGAAAGGAGGTAACAACAATAGGGATCAGTCTACAGCTCCAGCAGGTTGCCCAACTCAGCAGGGTGCTTCATCTGGTACAGGTGGCTGTCAGCGCCATAACAGGTTGTATGCTCTCCAAGCTCTCCAGGACCAGAAAGATTCTCCTGATGTATTCATTGGTACGTTACGAGGCCTTCACTTAGATGTTAGTGCATTGTTGGATTCAGGCTCTACACTATCTTTTGTAACTTCCTATATAGCAAAAAACTTTGGTGTTAGTCCGGAAACTCTTTCAGAACCCGTCTCAGTCTCTACTCCAGTTGGTGACCCACTTATAGCTAGACGGTATACAGAAATTGCCCTATCACAATCTATCATAAAGTCACCTCAGCAGATCTTGTAGAGTTAGAAATGGTAGATTTTGATATCATTCTAGGCATGGATTGGTTACATTCTTGTTATGCCTCAGTCGATTGTAGAACCAGAATCGTTCGATTTTAGTTTCCAACTGAGCCAGTCTTAGAGTGGAAGGGTTGTAGTTCAATGCCTATGGGTCAATTCATCTCTTACCTTAAGTCTAGAAAAATGATTTCCAAAGGGTATATCTATCATCTTGTTCGGGTTAAGGATTCAAACTCTGAAACCCCAACTATTGAGTCAGTCCCTATAGTAAATGAATTCTTGGAAGTGTTCCCAGAAGATCTTCCCGGAGTTCCTCTCGAAAGGGAAATCGACTTCGGAATAGATCTCATTCCAGATACCCAGCCTATTTCGATTCCTCCTTACAGAATGGCTCCAGTCCAAACGATGGCCCGTCAGTCCTGTAGTGACTGGCACTCGTCAGTTTTAGGATAAGATTGTATTGGCCCTCTTTCCTATGCATTAGGCACTTAAACGACGTCGTTTGATGACTAAAATACATCGTTTTACTCAGTCTAAAACTAATAACTTAGTCAGACATACCCAGAACCCTCATTCTCCAAAAATCATCCAAACATGGAGCAAAACGAAGAGGAAAAGTCGACCAAACCTCCCAAGAGCAAGCAACAATGTTCTTCAAAGTTCAGCCCCAAAATCCAAAGAATTTCTCTGTAGTTTTCCTCACCAGGTATGTGGGATTTCACTAGTGGGTTCATTTCATCCACTAGGTCCCTAGAATGCAGTCAGTTCCTTGATTCTCCATATCTTGTTTAGACCTAGAGTTCTAAAACCTTGGATATTTACTATGATTTAGCGTTTGTAGTATCCTAAATCAAAATAGCTTGTTTCTTGGAAAGTTTGCTTGATTCCTTGCATGAAACCTAGAACCCTAGTTGTATAAATTCTCTTAGTTCACGAATTATACTTGCTAGGTCAGCTAACCAGATAATCATGCTCCAGATTTCGAATGTCACATTCTCAGTATATAAATGTTGCATTCTAAGATTTGTATGTAAGTATTTTGAGATATTCAGTATTTCAATTACATTTGTATCATACATATATTCAGTTGGGAGTAGACTTAGCACCGAGTTGCACTAGGGTTCAACGTACCCTCATAGTTCCAGAACTATGTGCCCGCGTAGGATTTTAAGTCCCCTTTGTTGGGCATCAAATTTAGTGATCGCGCCACTCATGCCTTTTTACCCCTGGCAAGGTATATTTGTTCCTCTCGATGGGGCATATACATTAGACTCCATGTTAAGCTCATGTTGTTTATGTCGGTTAATAGTAGCTCCCACAGTCAGACTCTTAGTGCATTTGACCAGTTTTTCAATATATACTTCAGCATTCAATTCAACATGTTATTTTCATGATTAGTACTTGGTCATTGCATTCAACTTAGCTTTTAAGTTATGTTTCAATATTTACATTCTTGCTCCGTTTATGTCATTGCTTAGTTATGCTTTGTTCAGCTTATATATATTTGTTCAACTTAGTATATATATCCTGCATGCTCAGTACATTCCAAGTACTGATGCATACTTTGCGCTACTTCCTTTCATGATGTAGGTTTAGGTACTCATCATCCAGATCACGCTAAGATCGATTTTTGGTCCGCATTCAGTAGTTTCAGTGGTGAGTCCTCATATTCCGAGGACAATAGACATGCTTTCATTTCAGTCTTTACTTTCAGTTTTCAGTTTTCAGTTTCGTTAGAGTTAGCTCGGGGCATGTCCGAGCAAATCAACTCAGTTAGAGGACTTTCAGACATAGTAGTAGATTTAGCTTGAGTTGTTAAGTGATTGTTTCTGTTATCGCTAAACTCGTAGTATGTTTTACGTATTCAGACTAGTTGGGGTATTCCCTTCTTTCAGTTATCCATTGTTTTAGCTTCCACATAGTACACATTTTACTTAGTTATTTTTAGTTTTAATGATATATGCCAGATTGATTAACGTTTCAAGCACACCTCATCCAATTCTAAGTGTAAATGATGTTAAGTAGTATAAAACCCAACGAAGAGTGGGGTCGAATCCACAGGGAGCGGTACGTGTTCAAATTCAGTTATGAAGTACAAATGTGGTCTAAATAGTTATAGGAATAGAAATTATCGAAAAAGACAGGTAAACAAGTCTAAAGGGGTGACAACGAATATCAGATGGGGATTTTGGTTTGCAATTATCAGCTATAACGCAATCAAATAATAATGAAATAACAATATAGAGAGGAATTCTCACGATGTGATCGATTATAGGCAAATTTCACTATATGGGTAATTGAAACTACTAATAAATAGCTAAGTAATAGTGGGTAGGCTAGGCTATAGGTGAGATAGCTTTCTCTCGAACAACTATCACGATTCAAGTGATTTCTTTTGAACATCAACAAGCTTAGCAAATAAGAACAGCCCACACCTTAATTCATCTACTCTCTCAAGCTAGATAGGTAGAATTGGGGTTAGGATTTACTCTTTTGAGCTAAACCCATATCAACCCAATAACTACAATCATCAATTGAAAGCTTTGATTCTAAAACCTTTTTTTCAAGCAAGCCCAGAATTCTAAGTTCGAATTACATTTGCAACTACAATTCTTAGATTAAAACACAACTATCAATTAAACCCACTTATATTAAGCATTTAAATGAGTAATAATCAATACCCATAAACGAATTCAACCAATAATCACATGATCACACCCCAAGAATTGGGGTTTTAGCCAAACATCATAAAAAGGTAAAAATAATTACCAACTCGATTAGCCATCAGTTGGGTAAGAGTCTCCAAGCCTTTACAATGTTCCAAAATAGTTAAGTTCAAAAACCCAAGTCAAAACACTCAAAATTCTTCAATAAAAATTCCAAAACTTAGTGAAAACTCTAGCTCTAGAATGAGAACTATAATATCTCGGAGAGAAATGGGTTGGAACTTTTGAGAACTCCTCAAAAATCCTTTTAAAAATCAATTTATAGTTTCCCAAAATATAGCCTGAAAGTCCCATCGGTGGATTAAGTTGGGCTCGCCGAGTGGTTCGGCGATCCGCCCTTTGCTCCCTTCCATCGCCATTTTGCATTGGTCTTCAGCATCCTAGGTCCGGTAACTTTGGGTGATCTAGTGTGTTGTTGTGGAGTGGATCGGCGATTCGCCGATTGGCCATTTCTGTCGCCAACTTTGTTTCTTCCCCATGTCTGGCACACTGGAACTTTAGGCGAGCTAAAGAGCCACTCGACGGTTCGCCGAGTGGTCTTGGCGATCACCAAGATCGCTTTTCTCCACCTCTTCAACTTGTTTTGCTCCTTTTTGCATGTTAGTGTCCTTGCCTTCCTCCTTACCTCACATACTTTAAAATAAAGGCTTTAACATTAGTTTATAGCATAAATTAGGCATTTGAGAACATTAAAATCATTAAAACAAAGCGCTAAATGTGTCGAAATCTCAGACTCATCAACACCCTCAACTTAAACTTTTGTTTGTCCTCAAGTAAAACTCAAGATTAGCAGTTCAATAAGGATGTCTACAAACAGTATTGCTCAAGATTCAACATAAATACACACACAAGGTTCAAACTACACATACAATGTTCAATTGTGCACTCAAAGATTCAAATTGTGACTTACCATTATCAAGTGTACTCAAGCTCACAATGCTTGCTTCAAATGTAAGTTCAAGCTCAACAAAGGTACTCAAATGCCCTCACAACAAAGATGATTCCATAATCACACAAAATATCTCAAGAATTTAAAGTTCCAGAATCACATACAACTCTCACACTCACAAAGATGAGCACATGCATGACTCCACCCATATGCTTGCCCTTATTTTGCAATCAACATTCGTTTCAGCTCACTAAAGATCACAAAGGTCTTTTTAAGGCTTGTAACGGGGCTGAGTGTAAAGGTATGGTTATTTAGGCATAGTGGCTTCTACCTTCATGAAGTATCGCCTGAAAATCACTCTTTTTCCTTCTCTTTCACATTCAAACATACTCAAAATTCAGCCCATTATTCAACTAGACATAAATCACCGGATACCCCATTTTTTACTATGTTCACACACTTTATTTCAATATTTTTGGTCTTTTCAGTCTAATTCTTTTTCTTTTTTTATATGTAGGGGCTCCATTTTTTTCAAAACAATCCAAAATCCATGGGGAATTCTTCACACTTCTTGACTTTCCTTCTCTTTCACCACACCCCCTTTGGCCTAAGTTGGCTATTCAAACAAGCCAAAACTTCATGAAGATTAAGGGTGAATGGATAAAAAGGTCAAAGTTTGCTCAAGTTTCATAAAAAAAGGTAGGCTCAATGGGTGCCAAAACAACATTCACACTTCTCACAGGGGTTGCCACAAAAGAGGTATGTTGTCAAATAGGTTCACTTTTCAAAATTCTTGCCTAAGATCATTTCAATTGTTCACTTCACTCAATCAATCGGACTAACGGGGCAAGTTCTAGGTGTCATCAAATACAATGTTCAAGACGACCTCACCACACAAGGCATTGGTACCAATATCAAACAAGACTCCACACTTTCTAGCTAGCGTGCAATGTTCATCACAATAGACTAATTCAACAACCGACTAGTCACAACGAGATGCTAAAAGTTCACATATTGCCTATGTAACATAGTTTGCCTCATCGTAGCCACACATTCATTTCATTCAATTAAGAGCACTATTCAAGTCATTGGTATTGACCACATCCGACACTCAAATTTGCACAAGAAAAGCCACAATCACACACACAAGAGTTGATAAAATTATAAAATTGGTTCAAAAACTATTTTCATGTCAAAGCAAAGGGCCACACACAAGCTACAACACAATTCAACAATCAAGATATATCTAAAAACCAATAACCTCAATATTCACAAAACCACTAATCAATAACAGAGCCAATATTCACAAAAATAGTCACAAGAGAAAGGTATGGAAATACCTCACCCCACCCAACAAAGTTAAACACTTGTCCTCAAATGCAACTAAAACAATAGAATAGTCAATAAAACAACAGAGAGGGAGGTAAAATAATCATCCTGCCAGGCTAGGCCTGGGGTGAAGTCTGCATCTCACTCACTTCGTTTGTCGGGGAATCAGTGTCCAGTGTCTCAGCTATCAATACACTCTCAGTCTGGTGCATCAGTGTCTGGGATCTCAGAAATTGTGGCTCCACTGGAGCTCACCATAGGAACATCCCTCAAAGAGGCCTGCCTCGTTGTCTCATACATAACACTCTCCAGATCAGTCAGGTCCTCATAAATAGCCTCATCACGCACACCAAACTGCTCCTCATCTGTCTCGGCCTCAGATTCAGCAGCAGCAACATCAACCCTAATCTCATCTCAGATAGTAGCCGGAGGTACCTCAGAACAGGCTGGAACATCTACACTCGGGTCATCTGGGATCTCCACTATTCCAAATAGTGAAGTAAAGTTTGTGGACTTCAGATGGTCCACATCCTTTCTCAGCTCAAAAACATCGACCTTCAAGGTCGTCACCATCTCAGTAGCACCCAGTCCTCTCTCACAAACCTCTACTCTCGCTGTAAGGGCATCAATAAAATCCTTGACAGGTGTCAATGCAACATTAATAGCTCTCTCAATCATCACGGGAACCGTGGCCTCTAGCAGGGAGGCACATACATCAGCATAATGGGCTAGGTGCCCCATCTTGAGAAGCATGGCCTGGGTGATGAGAGGCTTATAAATAGGAGTACCAGCAGCAGATCTAGGGGGCGGGGGAGCAACTAAAGATCCAGGAGTGTCGGAAGGAGCATCGCTAGAAGTATGTGAAGGCCCATTGGCCGGAGTAGGCATGAATGCCTCTGCAGGTAGTGTGTCAATATCTACCTCTGGGGATCTGTCCACCGAAGCTGCTCTCCTCCTATCAGCCTCGTCCCGTGTGTACTCAGCCTCAATACGACGGATATCTATAGTGATCATACTCTGGTATTCGTGCATGAAATATGTAACCCTCTCAAACACATCATTTATATCATCACTGTTGCATTTAACTTTCATCCCTCGGACCATCACGAAGTCCACCAGCTTGAAGGCACTATCCTTCTTCTTCCCTTGAGGCACCAGGTCACTGTAGGTAGCATAGAACTCCCGGACCCATGTAGGAATGTATGGGCCACGAGTCCTGGTGAAGACCTTGAATCTCTGGAACCTGAGAGTGTCCCACACTGTTGGATGTTTGTCCACCACACCATCTGTGGACAGTCTCTTCTCCTTTAAGATGGTCCTCAATCCGTCGGCTTTTCACCGATTGAGTGATCCGGTAGGAGGACTCTAAACTGGTGGCGCTGGAACCACCGTCTGTGCTGGAGGAGGTACTGGAGCTGAAGCTGGAGGGGTCGGCTCTGGAATCCTAGATGGATAATGATGAACTTTGGAGCGTAACTCCGCTTGTCGGGGCTATAATAAATTGATCATTCTCAGGCTCAGAGAAAGAAGCCTGAGAATCATATGATTCGCCCTCACTACCGGAGTTGTACTTCGGTGTCTCAGTCATGGGAGCCTTGCCCTTTCCCTTTCCTCCCTTTGGAGGTAGCTTCTTCGCTTTAGCATTGGAAGCAGTAGCTTCCTCATTTATCACGACTCCTCGAGCCCGCTTTCAGGAAGGCATGCCACAATCAGTCAAGTTAGTTCTAGCCCTTCCTGCAAACAACGTATAGAAACTTTAGAAAAGGTGCAGAAAAAATACATAAATTATGCTGCAGAAAGGCTCTCTGAACCATTCAGCGAGTCGCTGAATCACTTTGGTGAGCCAAGTTGAGCTCGCCGAAAGTACCAACACAAAAAATTTCAGAATTCGAGTTGGTCGGTGATGTTTAGGGAATTTGACCAAAATTAGCTATTTGAGGTCTTTTACCCTTAAAAATGACGTCAAACGCTCAATCATTAGGCAAACTACATCATTTAGCACAATCTGGGGTTACTAAGACTTCACCCCACTAGACCCAATACATTTTTATCGCAACCTAATGATTTAGACTCGATTTTAGACAAGCAAAAACACGAGAATCAATCGATTACGTACAATTAGGCACTAATTCAACTCATTATGGGCAATCCAACAATTAATCAACAATTAAATCATGCTACCCAACAACAATCAACAATAATTTACCGATTTGCATTCAAGTTCAACCACATATGGAGTTTGGGGTTTGCAAAACCAACCTTTATGCCGAAAAAGATAGATTGTAATGATATGTAGCAAAGTTCCACAATCCCAAGCAAAGAGTTCACAAGATACGAGAGTTAAAATAAAAAAATACTAAAGATCTAGTATAAGGTGAGAGGGTACAAGAGTTGAAAAGTTAAGAAAGTGAAACGATTTTGAAATTTTAAATTGTTTGGCCTTTACAACCTTTCAGTTCGCGCTCCATTCCGCAGTATAAGTCGTGCTTACCAAAACTCTTGGTGATGCGTCGAGTGGTATTTTAGCTTGCCAATTTTTACATAACTCCCAACAATTTAGGGGTTCAAACGGCGGACAAAATCGACCTCGCTGACTTATTCGGTGAGTTGTCGACTGACCCTCTAGCTCGCCGAGTTTTATAGAGTTCCCCATCAGGCTGGGCGGTTCCAACGGCGGTCCAAATTGGGGGTCGCCGACCTCTTTGGCGGTCCGCCGACTGGACTCTTGCTGGCCAAATTACCTATTTTCCAACACTTTTCACTTTTCAACCTGCACAATCAACACCCGTTATTCAAAAGCAACAATTAAAACACTAAAAATTTGGATTGCCTACCAAGAAGCATCTTAGTTAACGTCGTGGCACGACGGAAATACCAATTCAAGCTTCATTTTTTGGGGTTGGCCGTTGTGTCACTAGGCAACCCCCTTTTAGTCTTAGATTCAATTGGGTAGAGATTTGACCCATTTGCGTTTCTAGCTGCTTAATAGAGACTGAGTGAGAGGTCACCGTCTGATTGAGAGTTGAGACATCCTCCTTCATCTCTGTCAACACTTTGTTTGACCCTTCAACTTTGTTGAGGATGTGTTAGAGCATGTCCTGCGTACGGACATTTTCCGACTCCTTAGGTTTTTGACGCTCATGGGGTGGAACGTACCTATCCTTGTCACCCTCTCTTTCCTTCCAAAAAGCATTACGATCATGCCAATCTCTTTCACGGTCTCTCCATCCCTCATCTCTATTCCAACTCAGATTTCCACCCAGCCTTGGATAGTTTGAACGATAAAATCCTCCTTGATTAGCTAGGAAGTTCACTTCCTCATTGTACAACGCTTCAAACTGGGCTTCTTTAGGCTTTGCTCCACCAACACCCAGAACATTTACACTCTTCAACCCACTACCCATCACATATTTTGCCAATAGATTCAGTTGGGTCAACATCTTGGCCATGTTTTGGTCTCTCTCTGGATCCTTTTCAATCTGCTCTTTAGACATTCTAAAAGTGAGAGTAGAGACTTGGTCTTCACGAGTGTACCATGCCCTATTGATCTTGGTCATTCCATCAAGGAGTTGAGATGTTACTTCATAGGGCTATTGCATTATACCTCTGGGAAAAAGTTGATCAGCAACTTCTTTGTTCACCGAGTCAAGACTCCTATAGAAGTACTGTTGCAATATATGGTTTGGCAGTCTGTGAGTTAGACATTGAAGCACCAACTTCTTAAACCTCAGCCACGTCTCGTGGATTGGTTCACCTTTCAAGCGTTTGAAACGTTGGATGCTATCTCTGAGCGCTATCATCTTTGACAGGGGAAAGAATCTCACATTGAATGATGTAGTAAGCTTATCCCAAGAGGTGATCTCGGAAACTCAGCTAACCATTTGCTAGCCTCACCCATCAAGGAAAATGGGAATAACTTGAGACGGATTGATTCGTGTAATACATTCTTGAATGAGAACAGACCACAAACGTTCACGAAGTTCCGAATATGCTCATGGGGGTCTTCGTGAACCAATCCTCTATATAATCCCTTCATTTGGAAGAGATGTAACATTGTGCTAGTAACATGGAAGATGGTATTCCCTTCAAGTGGAGGTAGACATATTGCACCCACACCACCCAATGGAATTGGGTCATTCACAATTGGGTCATTTACATCATTGAGATTCCCAATATCGTCTTGGTGGTCCACTTGGCTACCATAACTCCCGTGTACACTCATCTCTTCCTCAGTTCAACACAAACACAAAACTAAAGTAAGTTGATTCAACTACAACCAAAAAGATCACAATTCAACTTCAATAAAAGAATTTCAAACAACACCACTTCTCCGACAGTGGCTTCATTTTGATTAACATTTCAAGCACACCTTATCCAATTCTAGGTGTAAACGATCGTTAAGAAGTATAAAACCCAACAAAGAGTTGGGGTTGAACCCACAAGGAGCGGTACATGTTCAAATTCAATTATGAAGTACAAATGTGGTCTAAATAGTTATAGGAATAGAAAATATCGAAAAAGACATGTAAAACAGTCTAAAGGGGTGACATCGAATGTCAGATAGGGGATTTTGGTTTGCAATTATCAGCTACAACGCAATCAAATAATAATGAAATAACAATATAGAGATGAATTCTCGGGATGTGATCGATTATAGGCAAGTTTCACTATATGGGTAATTGAAACTACTAATAAATATATAAATAACAGTGGGTAGGCTAGGATATAGGTGAGATAGCTTCCTCTCGAACAACTATCACGATTAAAGTAATTTTTTTCTAACATCAACAAGCTTTTAGCAAATAAGAACAACCCACACCTTAATTCATCTACTCTCTCGAGATAGATAGGTAGAAGTTGGGTTAGGATTTACTCTTTCGAGCTAAACCCATATCAACCCAATAACTACAATAATTAATTGAAAGCTTTGATTCTAAACCCCCTTTTTCAAGCAAGCCCAGAAATCTAAGTTTGAATTGCATTTGCAAGTACAATTCTTAGAATAAAACACAACTATCAATTAAACCCACTTATATTAAGCATTTAAATCAGTAATAATCAATAACCATAAGCTTATTCAATCAAAAATCACATGATCACACCCCAAAAATTGGGGTTTTAGCCAAACATCATAAAAAGGTAAAAACAATTACCAACTTGATTAGCCATCAGCTGGGTAAGAGTCTCCTAGCCTTTACAATGTTCCAAAAAAGTTAAGTTCAAAAACCCAAGTCAAAACCCTCAAAATTCTTCAATAAAACTTCCAAAACTTAGTGAAAACTCTAGCTCTAGAATGAGAACTGTAATATCTGGGAGAGAACTGGGTTAGAACTTTTGAGAACTTCTCAAAATTCCTTTTAAAAATCAACTTATAGTTTCCCAAAATTTAGCCTGAAAGTTTCGTCGGTGGATTAAGTCGGGCTTGCCGAGTGGTTCGACGATTCGCCCTTTGCTCTTTTCCATCTCCATTTTTCATTGGTCTTCAGCATCCCAGGTTCGGTAACTTTAAGCGATCCAGTGTGTTGTCGCGGAGTGGATCAACGATTCACCGATTGGCCATTTCTGTAGCCAACTTGGTTTCTTCCCCAGGGCTGGCACACTGGAACTTTAGGCGAGCTAAAGAGCCACTCGGTGGTTCACCGAGTGGTCTTGACGATCATTAGGATCACTTTTATCCACCTCTTCAGCTTGGTTTTCTCCTTTTTGCTTGTTAGTGTCGTTGCCTTGCTCCTTACATCACATACCTAAAAATCAAGGCTTTAACATCAGTTTATAGCATAAATTAGGCATTTGGGGACACTAAAACCATCAAAACAAATCCCTAAATGAGTCAAAATCTCAGACTCATCAACACAGGGTTAGTTTAGGGTCTCTCATGATCCTAGGTCTCATGTTACGTCAACGGGTAGCCTCAGGGTGTGATATTTCAGGTTATTGAGGCTGTTTTATCTCCCTTGAGAGGTAAGTTTACTTAGTGTGAGGCCATTATAGTGTCACATGGTGAAAGGTTAGATAATCTTAACTTTTTTGCGGGATGAGCTTACCACTCTTTAGGTTGGTGTGTCCTAGATAAGGTCCATATACATTTTCATGCTATGGGGTGAAGTTCCCTTTCTTGATGTGCCTGAGCCTCTGCCTACCTCTGTGCCGAGTGTTGCGGTTCCACCTAGTGTGGTTAAGCATCACAGAGTGGGTGTTAGTATTATTGATGTTGTTGTTGATGTTGATAGAGTTAAAGATGGGGACGATAATGATTTTTTCTAGGAGACTGATAAAGAGGATATACGGAGAGAGGAGGATGACCAGCGGATTGCTATGACCCTGATGGAGTTGTATGACATTAAGGAGACTGTGGTACATTCTACATTGGAGAGATCCCATGAGGAGATTTCCACAATTGCAACCAATGAGGTTTCTTCAGACTCCACCATTCCTCCCATTGACACGTCGGGGCATTGATGCCCAAGTTGAGACTATTGACCTGCCTCTTATGATTATCTTATAGGGTACTGATATTCAGGATGATATCTACCCCTCTAAGACTCTAGATCTGAGGACTCCACATGAATAGCCTGTTAGGGGGGACTTTTATTTCTTCTCACGTACTTACTTTTATTCCACATTGAGGACACTACTATTTTATTCTTGTAGGGTGAGGGCACTTGTGTAAATATTCAACTTTTTGAGTGTATTTTGTTATTTTTAGTTTTGTTTTTGATAATTGTAGTATATTGATATTTTTATTTTATTATAGTGGTTTGATGGTTAGCTCATTTTCTCTCCAAATTCATTTTCCCCATGAGCTTGGAAGACGTTGAAATGTGCTTGAATTTATATTGATAATGTTTGAGGATCGATTGTGTTCAATATCTATGTCATGTATAGTACTCATTATGAGAAATTTAGTGTTGGTATTGCAAAAACAAATTAGTGTGGCTGCACTTTTGAATGATTTTTTTAAAATTTTGTATTGACTAGCTGTGTTTTGATGTGAGTCTTGCAATGAACATCACATGTAAGCTTTTGATCTTGTCGAGCTATGATAAATGATTGTGTTTAAAGTGCCTTGTATAGTGAGGTTTTACTTGATATCATACTTGTTGAATCCTAGAATTTGCCTTGTTAGTCCAATTGTCTAGCTTTGCTAAATGGAAAAAGTGATCTGGGTACTTACTTTGAGAGAAAACCCAAATGCTCATACCCTTTGTGACTACCTTATAGGGATGTGCAACCATCTTGGCACCAACTGAGCCTAAACAGTTTGTTGGCAACCTTGTTGAAACCTCTTAATCTAAATTATTCCTAACTTCACACCCAAAAATCCTTTTAGAAGCATTGATTTGTTTGAACAACCAACTTAGCACAAAAACCTAAGTTGGGGGTGTGGAAAGGAAGGTGGAAAGAATGACAAAAGGAGACTGAACTTTGAAGTATGTTACTAAAAGAAGGAACCCCTACTTATAAAAAAAGCAAAAAAATTGAAAATTGAAATGAAAAAGAAAGTTTGAGGAAAAATAAAGGGTATCCAATAAAATGATTGACAAGTTGAAGTTTGAGTTTTCAATCGAAAAGAGTTGAAAGAAATTGAAAAGAGGTGAAAATTATTGCAACAATGCTTTGAAAAGGTGAAATCACTGAGTGAATTGACCATACCTTTACCATCAGCCTCATTACAAGCCTAAAAGACCCTTAAGGTCTTGCATGAACTAGGTTGTGTGTTGATTGGAAAATATGGGTAAACCTATGGGATAAAGCTTGTGTGTATTTCTCTTTCAGAGAGCGAGAGCTGTAGTGATTGCTAAATTTGTTATTGATTTGCTTTGTGAGAGCATGAAATCATTCTTGATGTGAGGGAACTTAAATGCATTTGTTGAAATATGATTTTACTTAAGAAAAGAAGCTATGGTGAGCTTGAGATTAAATTATTACCGGCTAGTGAACATTTGAAGTTTTTTTTATCATGATTGTGTGATGCATTTTCTTGAGAGTAGTCTTGTAGTGACACTTACATATTAGCCCTCATTGAGAATTATTATAGACACCTATGTTGAACTAATTGTGTTCTTGATTACTTAAGGACAAGAAAAAGCTTAAGTTGGGGTATTGATGAGTGGTAGACTTACACTCATTTGAGGCTTTTTTAGTTTAATAATTATTGTCCTCAATACCTAATTATGTCATATTCTGATGATATTTTGATTACTCGTGGCTATGAATGCTAAGTGACAAGGCAACGATGAATACATGAAAGAATGGCCAAAAACAGGGAAAGAAGTGTAAACTCCACACAAACAATCGCTTAAATCCCAAATGGCTTTACCTCACCTAAAGTGATTATGCTCAAAATTAAAGATGTTCAAGGTAGGTCGGTGAGCTAACGACCAAATCGGTGACTCGTCAAGGGATAACCGGACTAATTGACCATCGTCGAAGGTGATAAGATTTGGATGAAATATGAAGGCTTAAAAGGTGAACAAAGTATTACTCGGTGATTCGATGAATGTGAAAGACAAAGTCAAATGAGTTCACCCACTGAAGTTCAAATAGATGTCGATCTACCGAACCCTCTTGGTGAGCCCAACTAACATCGCTGAATTGGTCATGTAGTGAATCTTGGGCCAAACATTGAGAAATTATAAATAGCCTAAAGGAGAGAGAAAATGTATTAGTTTTTGAGACGAGATTTTAGAATAGAATTGGAGTTCCTAACTTTGTATGAGTTTAGAGAAATATTCTTAGTTTTTGAGTTTTAACTTTCACTTTTGGATTTGACAATTTGAAGTTGAAATGAAAGTGGGTTTTGATTATAATTGCTTAATTTTATCACTTTCATGACTGATCTCATGATAGGTATAATTTCTTTACATTTTGTGATGTATGGCTAAAACCACAATTTTAGGGGTGCAATTATGGGGTTGAGTTTTGAGTAAATGCAATGGGTATTGTGTTTTGCTCTGTTTTATTGAAGTTCATTCATGGATTTGGATTGATTATCGTGGAGTTAATTCATGGGTTAAAGTTGCAAACTTAATTCTAGTTTCGATCTTCAATTGATGCTCGGAAGCGATCAATTGGAGTGGTAATTAGTCTAATACATGCAATTTAGATTTGATGTCTATGATTTGCTTGAAAGAGGAATTATGGGTCGGATCTATTTGCCCAAATCTTCTTGAAAGAGAGATTCTTTGAATTGATTCTATGAGATCGAAAGAAGATTAGTTTCATTGATGATGACCTAGCCTATTCATGATTGTTTTGCACTATTTAGCAACTCAATTACCCCTATGTGACATGAATTTCAATCCTCACACTGCTAAATTTCTTTCTAATTGTTTGAATCTCTGAAATTTTTCTTTGATTTTTACTCTTGATACCCAAACCATTTTTAGTAAATTTGGTGGAATTATCCACGCTTTGTTCTTAATTGTGACAAATGAATTGATTTGTAAACTCAATTTCTTGATAGAATTCCTTTCACAATATCACTCTTTATGGGATTTCTTACTTCAGTATTTTTATCGATGATGATCGCTTATTCTCTGAATGGTTTTCGAGGATAATTTGAATGTTATCAATCGACATGCATTTTTATTTATTTTTTAAAATGCAATTTTTGGTCCAGAGACCTTTTATTAATTAAACAAAGTTATCAAAGTAAACAATGGCCCAAGGCCCAAAATAACATTTAAGTTCCTAAAATCAGCTTATGTCTATCCCTATTAGGAAAGTATTAGTTCAGTGAGCTCTCCACCTCTTTTTCCTCAAGTGACGTTCTTTTGCCTGAAACCCATTTTGTTTTTCCTTCTTCTCTTCAAGCTCGATCTTGTGTTGCCATGGTAGAAGCTGATATCTGGTATCCCTTTTCCCCTCATTTTAAAGATGTTTTCATTTTGTTTTCCGCTAATCAATTCTTCATCTGATAGATGGTCTGGGTTTACTCGCAATGGGATGAAGAAACACTGATTGGAGCTCTCTGTGACGCTGTGAAGGTCTCTGGTAGCCATGGTTCGATCTTCTAGCTCAATACTCCCTACCTTCGTGTTTTTGGGCCTAATTTCGTAACTTCTGTTCTGTATTTTCTGTTGTTGTGTTGTAAATAAGCTCATGTCATATTTATTGCTGACATCTTAACGATGTCCTCCGTGTTGCTGCTTATGTTATCCTCAATGTTGAGTGTTTATCTTTCTTGTCCTGATTCTTAATGTTGGTATTTGTGCTTTGTCGCTGTTTATTTGTCTCCTGAGGTGTGTTGGTAGATCCCCAAAGGTTGTATACTCTTTTATGTTTTGCGATTCCACGACCTCTTTTGCCAGTAGATCTGGCACACTGTTAGCTTCTCTAAATGTATGGATAATAGTAGCATTTAGTCCTTGTAACCTTTTCCTGATTCTTTCCCCTCTTTCCACCAATTCCCATGGTATTTTCCATTGTCCCCTTATCATCTTCACTAGACTCAATGAGTTTGTTTCTATTATGACCTCTCTTAGCTGCTTTTCCCAACAATACTCCAATGATTCATAAATGGCTAATGATTCTGCCTCAATATTAGTGGTATTACCCACTCCTGCAGCTCTTGCATAAATCAGATCCCCTTGTGAATTCCTTAGGCAGAATCCATATGAACTTGGTCCTGGATTACCTTTTGAAGCTCCATCTACATTGCATTTCAGCTTTTGCATGTCAGGGGGTCTCCATACCACACTATGATTTTGTAGATTTGGTTTGTACCTCCTCAGTCTTTTGGTTATATCTGACCATTGGGTTGACTCCAAATACATCCAAGGGTATAACATTTTCACTAGCTTTTTAACCATATCTTGCACTTGCATCACCATCCCATTGAAGGTTGAGCTCCTTCCATGTTTCAGATTATTTCTCCCCTTCCATAAAGTCCACATGATTATAGCTGGCATAGCCCTCATAACTCCTTGCAATTGTGGTGAGGTTTTGTGTGTCCACCATGCAATAATCAATTGTTGCAAATGCATCCCATCCATGTGTATACCTACAAAACCAGCAAACTGCTTCCATAGCCTATTGGCTATAGAGGCTGTTAGGAATAAATGTGTCATTGTTTCCTCCTTTTTCTTCTCACAGCACCAACATCTTGATACTAGCTGAATTTTCATTCTCTTTAGATTATCATCAGTTGGGACCCTCCTCTTCCATACCCTCCACAGGAAAAAATTCACCTTAAATGGCAAATCCTTATTCCATATTAAATCAAAATCACTTACGAGATCCTTCTTTTTCCTCATTATCTGCCAAGCTGAATTTGCAGTAAAGTCTCCCTGTGTACTACCCATCCACCAAGCTTTATCATTTTGAACCTCCCTGTTAGGAGGAATCATGTTATCCTTAACATACTCCACCATTTCTGTAGAACGGTATTCAACTAGTTTTTCTTCATCCCATCTTCCGTCTATGACAAAGTCTTTTACTTCAATTTCTTCTTCCCTAACTTCCCCACTTTCAGTATAATAAATTGCCCCTAATCTTCTAGCTCAATACTCCCTACCTTGGTGTTTTCGGGCCTAATTTAGTAACTTCTGTTCTGTATTTTCTGTTGTTGTGTTGTAAATAAGCTCATGTCATATTTATTGCTGACATCTTAACGATGTCCTCCGTGTTGCTGCTTATGTTATCCTCAATGTTGAGTGTTTATCTTTCTTGTCCTGATTCTTAATGTTGGTATTTGTGCTTTGTCGCTGTTTATTTGTCTCCTGAGGTGTGTTGGTAGATCCCCAAAGGTTGTATACTCTTTTATGTTTTGCGATTCCACGACCTCTTTTGCCAGTAGATCTGGCACACTGTTAGCTTCTCTAAATGTATGGATAATAGTAGCATTTAGTCCTTGTAACCTTTTCCTGATTCTTTCCCCTCTTTCCACCAATTCCCATGGTATTTTCCATTGTCCCCTTATCATCTTCACTAGACTCAAT
>JAJOOS010002319.1:0-50179 GCA_029582725.1 Solanum chiquidenum
TCATTATTTATAGTTTTTTAAACAATTATAACTGGATACATTTCTTTACTTATTATTTTTTCTCTTTGTTACTTAGCACAATTACAGGTGTAAAACTATTTCTCTCTCTCTTCAATTGCGTTTTTTTCCTACTTTTTAGATTTTTATGCTAATTTTTTAAGAGTGAAAATTTATCATCTAATTAATATGATTTCTACCATTAAACACATTCCTTATTAATTTGATGCAATTATTATAGGGAAACAATTTTTTTCTTCTCTCTTTAATCCATTTTAATTCTTATGAGCATATTTCTTTTTAATTATCTCTCTTCAATTTTATATATGTTAGTTAAAAAAAAGGATGAGTATATTAAATAGTACATACTTTGTGCTAACATTGACGACCATGCATTTTCTTTGTAACCGTAATAAATAAGTAACTTACACCAATATATAATCAAATTTTATTCCTATTATAAATCATTATACTCAAAGCACCGTTTTATAATTTTAATTTTGAAAAAGAGTATATTAAATAATGTACATTGTGGCTTAAATTTGGTTTACAATTATTTGTATCCACAATGAATAACTTATACCAACAAATTAAATTTCACACGAAGTAAAAATCATGATTATAAAATAGATTTTTTATATATTCCAACTATATATTGTCGTACACCATAATATCAACAACTATCTACCAATATTTATCATAAAAATTAATAAATAATTATACCAACATATATGAAAAAATGATCAGTGTTAATAAAAATTTCTTAAATAAAAATAAAATAATATTACAAAGCATTATATCTATGGTATTGTTTTACAAAGAAGGACCAACATATCAAATAATTACACCATAATATGTATACAAAATATAATTTTACACTACAAAAAAGCATTTAGTTGAATTTTTTTCGCAATCTTAATTAAGTCATCATAGTTGGTGTTTGCTTCATAAATGACTCCTTTAATCTTGAAATTCAGATACATTCATAAAATAAAATTTTTAAATAGTGACACACATACTAATTCGATATAATATAATCACTTATTTACATTTTTAAAAAATTAAAAATTAATTAAAATGGTGTATAATATAATGACACTTTGGTGTACAGTTAAATATGATATATAATATATGATGTACACCAATATATACACTATAAACTAACCAAAAAATTATTTGATGATAAAAATACATGATATAGAATGGTATAAAGTTGTTTTTCTTGGTATAAATTATGTGCAGAAGTGGTATATATAGTGATAAAAATTATAAAATAGAATGGCTTAAACCTATTTTTTTGTATAAATTATGTGTAGACTTGGTATATATAGTGGTAAAAATTATGATACAAAATGGTATAAACATGTTGTTTTTTCTTGGTATATATTTACATAATATGGTATACATTATGATAACAATTTGATATACAATATTTTATTACACCATCATTTGCACCATAAACGAACAAAAAATAATACAAACTAATTTGTATAAAATCCTTAATTACACAATGTGCACGTGTTGGCTTAACATTGTTGTCCTACTATATATTTACAAATACATAATGTGCACGTGCTGGCTTAACATTGTTGTCCTACTATATATTTACAAATATATATACCAACATATATAAAAAAATATCAGTGTTAATAAAAATTTCTTACATAAAAAAATAAAATTACAAAGTATTATATCTATGGTATTGTTTTACAAAGCAGCACCAACATATCAAATAATTACAGCATAATATATATATACAAAACATGATTTTACACTACAAAAACACATTAAGTAGAATGTTTTTTTTGGCAATCTTAATTAAGTCATCATAGTTGGTGTTTGCTTCATAATTGATTCCTTCAATCTTGAAATTCAGATACCTTCCTGAAATATATTTCCTAAATAGTTAGACACACACTAACCCAATATAATATAATCACTTATTTACATTTTAAAAAAAATAAAATAATTAAAAGAGTAAATTTTTGGTTTAGCAAACATGAAAATCATATTTGTATGCTATAGTTATAGTTTGCATAATTGCGCTCCATATCAAATTTTATGTTTGCTATGGAGCATCAGATCTGTATAAAAATCACAGGCAACTTTAATTTGTATAAAATCGCAGACATCTGATTTGTATAAATCACAACCATTTGTATAAATCGAACGTTTGTGTCTATGAAAATTGTATTTGTATATGTATATGTTTTTTATGTTTGTATATCTGCATAAAATTTGATTTTGTATACAATTGAATCAAAATAAAATATTTGTTTATCAAATCTCTCTCTCTCGCTCACTTTATACAACACAAACTATACATTGTAATTTGTATAATTTGTGTTTGTATAAAGCGAGAAAGAGAAAGGCAAAAGAGAACTGGTATAGAAAGATCTGTATTTGTATTATTATAAGTGTATAGGACGAATATATATATATATATATATATATTTGTATTTGAATATACAGTTTTCTCTCGCTTTATACAAACACAAACACAATTTATACATTTGTGTTTGAATAAAGTGAGAGAGGCAAGGGAGGGTGGCGATCGAGATCTGGGAGAGTGGCGAGTGAGATTTTCTGGAGAGAGAGGCGAATGACAAGTGTTTGCTACAGATTGCAATTAAATGAAACTGTGGTTATAACATTTAATGTGAATTAATAGTTTGCTATTTTATACAATTTTTCCTAATTAAATGATGTATAATATAATGACACTTTGGTGAACAGTTAAATATGATATATAATATATGATGTACACCAATATATACACTATAAACTAACCAAAAACTTATTTAATGATAAAAATATATGATATAGAATGGTATAAAACTGTTGTTTTTCTTGGTATAAATTATGTGCAGAAGTGATAAATATAGTGATAAAAATTATAAAATAGAATGGCATAAACCTGTTTTTTTTAAAAATAAATTATGTGTAAACTTGGTATATATAGTGGTAAAAATTATGATATAAAATGGTATAAACATGTTGTTTTTCTTGGTATAAATTTACTTAATATGATATATATTATGGTGACAATTTGATGTACATTTCAATTTGATATACAATTTTTGATATACACTATCATTTGCACTATAAACGAACCAAAAAATTACAAATCAATTTGTATAAGATCCTTAATTACACAATGTGCACGTGTTGTCTTAACATTGTTGTCCTACTATATATTTACAAATACATAATGTTTTATTTAAAAACAACGACATATTGATTTTAAGAGTCGCCACTTAATTTTTAAGAAAAATCAAGAAAACTATTTTTCAAAAGATTAAAAACAGAAAATCTAATGAAAATATTAAGGAGGGTTCAGGGTTCATATTAACATTTAGAGAAAGGTTTGAAAGCACCCGAAATGCCCGCTAACATGCGGTTATCCAATAATTAACTATTTCGCTAAACAGTTTTAAGAAAATACACAAACTTGAATAAGAGAAAGTAAAAATATTTATTTTATTTTATTTTTTTAATTCAAAATGGTTATCTTTTGGGGAGTTGAATTTTTGAAACCTTAAGATTAACTTTAACAAATAAACACATAATGACAATTAAGTAGATAGGGAAAGAAGATTTGGGCCCAAGTCTGGATCTGTCTGCCTGGACCAGTACTTGGGCCTAATTTTATTTTTGTGCCTTCGACCCATTTTGTACTTGTCTTAGGCTAATAAAATAATAGCCAAAATAAATGGGCCTTCTGCCCAATAATTACAAAATACAGTTGCTGAAATTTTAAGAGGGCTTTTGGCCCTCTTTCTGACTATATACAGTGTATACAACTGTTGTATCACACTGTATACTATTGTTGTATATATCAGCTTCGAGACCTGCAAATTTAATTTTCCAGCCATGTATTTCGATTTCATTGACCCGCCAGACTCGATAAGAGGCAAAATTGGACCTTCGTGGCCCAACTTGATATGCAAGGAGGGAGGGAGTCCAGTGAACTCAGCCACAACAATTCATGCAAGGAAAACATAGAAAAAAGAAGAATAAGAATTAGAAGAAGTGGAAAGTAGAAACCAAACTGATTCAATTAAATGAAAACATAAGAATATTATAACATTTAAAACTAGCAAAGAGGATATTCACACTATCGTAAAAACTCAATATAATGCTGCAATTCTAACCATCACATTTCATGATCAACTAATTGCTTCAGGCAACAATTGCAAGAGAAGATAACTAAGAAAAGAAGCAAAGCAATAATGAGAATTGACAAGTTGTAATACTTAGCATCTGATCAATATGGTATTAAGACAAAATTTCATTTATTTATTTTTTAAGCAGTGACAAATAATTAAGGGCATTATTTACGAAAACAATGGGTGTAAATAACCCTTTTGTCAAACTTGACAGCTTTACGTTGTCATTTTTTGACTTCGATGTTCTTACATCCAAAGAAAAATTGTTAGTTTAAAATATTGATTTGTGTTGGTCTTGTCTTCATGCTCCTTCATGCAGTGGGCCTACACGTTCGTCCATCCTCTGTGAGATAGTCATGATGGAATTTTTGAGGACCCTTCTCAAAAATTTTGTCCCAGTATAATACACGGAAAAACTCTTGTAACTTTCTTTCGTTAATTCTGAGGTTTCTCATTATGAAATTATGAGGTCCCTACTCAAAATTTTGTCCCAGTTTGCCTCAATAAGTGACAAATTGCATTTTTGTGGAATTTTTTAGATGATCTCAAAAATTCTGTCCTAGTTGCACATTTCAAAGTGATTTTCGACTTGATTTTCTTAAAAATATCATCTCGTGGGATTTTGAGATCCACTCAAAAAACCTACCCAGTTGCATTTGATCTTCAGTCTTGACTCATTTAAGAAGTCTATCTTCAAAAGAATTTTTGAGATCCTCTCAAAAATTCTGTCCCAGTTTCCATAATAAAAGAAATAGAAATCTTATGGGAAATATGATCGAGCCGTTGTGGCGCCTACGTATCCCATTGAGGCAGGAATCAGGTCAAACTTAGTTCCCTCAATCGAGGATTAACAAAAATAGGAAATTTTGATAAGGAAACGACCGAGGTCGACATAGTCTGCCTACATATCTCATTCTTGAGAATTCAGGTCTGACGTAGTTCATTACAAGGAATGTGCGATAAAATGAACAGAAAGAGATTAAATGTATATTTTCGAAAGAAAGATAACAATGACTTGATACGCAGAATTCTGGCCAATATTGGGCATACTTCTTTTCAACCTTTGATGACGAATATCTTCAAATGACTCTGTTCAGAATGTCTTGTACTTACTCTTTAGCCTCCAATAAGTTATCATTTGGGGAGGCTTAATCAATATTGATTAAATTATTGTTGATCATGTTTTGAATTTTGTGCTTGAGGGTTGAACAATTCTCTGTGTCGTGTCCAGCAGCTCCTGAATGATAAGCACATCTGTGGTCAGCCTTGTAAAATTTTCCCAAAGGATTGGCTGGTCTTCCTTCTATAGGATGGAGTATACCCATTGCTTTCAACCTTTCATAAAGTTGAGTTTGAGATTCCCTTAGTGGTGTAAATACTTTAGGAGCCTTCCTAAAGTTTGGACGAGGAAATCGATGCTGATTGACATTGTGGTGTCGATATTTGTTTTGTGGAGCCGACTGCATATGGGTAGCTGTGACAATAGATACCTGTTCTACTTTTCCCTTTGATCCATCCATATCACTAATTCTGGTAGCTTTGTCATTGGCTCGCAATGCAATAAGGTTTGTGACTTTTCCAGTCTTGAAACCATCTTCCAAATCTTCTCCCACCTTGACAATCTAAACAAATTTTTGTCCCATCATGCACAACATTCTTTCATAGTACTCAGGCTTTTGAGTTTGAATAAACATCTCAGTGATCTCACGTTCTGACATGGGAGGTTTAACTCTCGCCGCCTCTTTTCTCCAACAAAGAGCGTACTCTCGATAGCTTTCTGTACACTTTTGTTTGATCTTCTCCACATAGTAGCGATCAGGAGCAGATTCAACGTTATGTCCAAATCTTTCAATGAAATCCTTTGCGAGTGCATTTCAACTCGACCATTGTTTTAATTCTTGTGATGTAAACCACTCTAGAGCTTCTCCATTTAGACTTCGACTGAAGAGGCGCATCAACAATGCTTCGTTTCTACCAACTCCCACGAGTTGATCACAATAAGCTTTAAGATGTAATAGAGGATTTCCAGTTCCAATAAAAGTGATGAACTTTGGCACTTTGAACCCTTCCGGAAGGTCCAAATCTAGATGAATGCATAAATTTTTGTAGTTCAGGCCCATCTCTTTTGAAGAGTAATCAAGTTCTTTTTATCACTTTTGCAATCTCTTCCTTCATGATCTTCTTAGTCTTTTCCTCTTTGGCCTTCCACTCCTTCTCCTTCTCTTCGTAGTGGTCAAGTTCGGAATAGGTAGTATAGTGAAGGTGTGGTTCGCTTTGGACTGGGATATCAAAAGTGACTTTTGGAAGTAAGGGTTGGGCATTTGGTGGATTTTCAGCGCCTTTTGCAGGGGTCTGGTATATGAAAGGGGATGCTTGAGTATTGTTGACATATGGAGGGAATATTTGAGATTTATTTACGTTTTGGTTTTCAAGGGGAGGAAAAACTTGAGGGTTAGTATTCAGGTTTTGAAGAGGAGGCAGTGCTTGGTATGAAATGCTGGTGTGATGAAGATTTGAGGTGGTTAAGTCGATGGTGGAAGGATTTTGAGCAGGGTTGGCAGGTGGGTTATTCAGGACATGTTCTGAGTTTGAATTCGGAGGAGGAAAATGGAGTGGAAGCCTTCCATCGCCTGGAGTGTTGACATCGACAACCAAAATTGGAAAATCTTGCTTTTTCTGGAGCTCAACCCTCATTTCAGCAATCTGTTGCATCAATTGTACAATTAACTCGTTTTATTCAGCGGTAGAGGGATGGACTATAGAAACCTCGGTCAAACCAATATCTTCATTGTTGTCAACCATTATCACTTTTCCTTTCAATAGATCTCGGCCAGGGGGAATCTGTAGGAGCTTTGGATCACACAAAGTACGATTGTTCGACCAACTTACCAACACAAAACAGTTCTAAGTACCTGTCAAAGAAAAATAACTCAAAAGGTAAATGTGTTAGTATTTATAGGTGATAAATAATACAAGATATCAGACGTAGGTGCAAACACACAAGAGTTACTACATTCGAAGATAAGCTAGCCACATATACAGAAAGTGACTCAATAGACAGGAATTTGTCTATTTGATTTTGAGATTAATGACAAAAGGGTTGACTTGCATTGAGCCAAGATCTTTTGTATTGTTGTACCTTTGATTTTCGATTGAGAAGTAACTCTAATTTCTTTGTAAGAGTTGGAAAATATGGAATTTCACAAAGATGGGGACCGAGCCTTGAAAGGCTGCCTACGTATCTCACGAGGGAGAATTCAGGTCCTACGTAGTTCGACCCTTGAATCTCTGTTTCATTTGAGACGGTGAATCTTTTTCTGATATGAGAGAGTAACGTTTGAAAAGTGAAGATCGAATTAATCAAAATTTGTTAGGAAACTAAAGACTCAAGAAATATTTGGACGTACTTTCGATAGTGACTTGATATTTGTGCTTAGGGGTCCTAAAAATAATTTGAAGAGGAGTGAGCTAGAATAACTCCAAATAAAACAATATAATCACAGAAGCAGTTGTAACACATAAAACAATTATTGCGCGTTCTAAACAGATATGTGACCATTTTGTGCCAAGGGTAGGCCTAACGATTTAAAGGATGTATACGTCATTTGAAACATTCCATTTCCCCAAAACCCAAATTTATACAAGTTTTACGAATAAACTGAATGGAGATACATAACAGGAAAAAAGAGATACAAAATCATCAGTCCCGCGTAGGGGTACAATCCTAAACTATGCCTCCATGGAAGGTCCTTCATACTTGAACTTCTTGTCGTGTTTGGGTGCCAGTCGCTCTTGAATGGACTAGTAGATTGTAAAACTCCTTCTTCAACTAGAATAAGCTATAATCTACTCCTTACCTCAAGGGACAATGTTTTTTTTTTCAAATACATCCTTCAAATTAAAACACATAAGTATGACTGTCTTTTTATTGACCAATGAGCCAAATAGACACAAAGTGGGCTTCTAATGGGCCCAACACGCCTTGGGTGTTGGGTTAACTTAGTTCAAAATACGCTAAATTCGGGATTGAGTTTCGCTCTACGCTAGTTGACTAAGAGTGTTTTTTTAAAGACTAGGAATCCAAACGGACAACTTAGGCTTGAACTCACGACAACCATTTGATACATGACGAACCAATAAATTATCGATCATTCCGGAAAAAGGTCGAGTATAAAAAGTTCGGCTGCGATTATGCAGAAACCGTTCTTAATATACTATACATACAAGTTGGAAAATGTCATGAATGCAATGACAGTTTACAACAATTTAACAAGTATAGCATATAAACAATACAATAATTAATAGCAATTAGCCAAATAATCAAATCTTATGGTTAGAACTTAATTAAATCCACAGCGGAGTCACCATTCTGTTTTATTTAAAAACAACGACGGACTGGTTTTAAGAATCGCCACTTAATTTTTAAGAAAAATAAAGAAAACTATTTTTTCAAAATATTAAAAACAGAAAATCTAATGAAAATATTAAGGAGGGTTCGGGGTTCATATTAGTATATCGAGAAGGGTTTGAAAGCACCCGAAATGCTCACTAAAATGCGATTATCCAATAATTAACTATTTGGCTAAACAGTTTTAAGAAAATACACAAAGTTGAATAAGAGAAAGTAAAAATATTTATTTAATTTAAAATTTAAAATTTAAAATGGTTATATTTTGGGGAGTTGAATTTTTGAAACCTTAAGATTAATTTTAACAAATAAACACATAATGACAATTAAGTAGATAGGGAAAGAGGATTTGGGCCAAAGTCTGGATTTGTCCGCCTGGACTAGTACTTGGGCCTAATTTCATTTTTGGGCCTTTGACCCATTTTGTACCTGTCCTAGGCTAACAAAATAATAGCCAAAATAAATGGGCCTTCTGGCCCAATAATTGCAAAATACAATTGCTGAAATTTTAGGAGGGCTTTTGGCCCTCTTTCTGACTATATACAGTGTATACAACTGTTGCATCACACTGTATACTGTTGTTGTATACATCAGCTTCGAGACCTGCAAATTTAATTTTCCAGCCATGTATTTCGATTTCATTGACCCGCCAGACTCGATAAGAGGCAAAATTGGACCTTCGTGGCCCAACTTGATATGCAAGGAGGGAGGGAGTCTAGTGAACTCAGCCACAACAATTCATGCAAGGAAAACATAGAAAAAAGAAGAAGAATAATTGGAAGAAGTGGAAAGTAGAAACCATATTGATTCAATTGAATGAAAGCATAAGAATATTATAGCATTTAAAACTAGCAAAGAGGATATTCACACTATGGTAAAAACTCAATATAATGCTGCAATTCTAACCATCACATTTCATGATCAACTAATTGCTTCAGGCAACAATTGTAAGAGAAGATAACTAAGAAAAGAAGCAAAGCAACTGTGAGAATTGACAAGTTGTAATACTTTGCATCTGATCAATATGGTATTAAGACAAAATTGCATTTATTTATTTTTTAAGCAGTGACAAATAATTAAGGACATTATTTACGGAAACAAGTGGTGAAAGCAACAGAGAACAACACTACAAGCTGTTTAGACTATTTTAGAGGTACAAGAGTATCAACCTTTTAAGAAGATATATGTAATAGCTACACACCAAATTTTCAATGAGATCGTTGGATGGGTTCAACGGTCAGTCACATAAAGGATTTCTCTTTTCAAAGGAGACTAGATTTATCGCCGAAAGAACTCGAAAATAAAGATTGATGCAAGTTTACATGCTCAGAAAGCTAAATACTTCCGACGGGAACAAATGAAAAGAAATTACCTTTTATTGGGCAGGAACTGGGACTCGAGCTCCCGAAAATGACGACTTCCCTCCGAAAGCTTTGAAGAGAAAAGCTTTGATGAAAACTCCGACGGAAAGTAACAAGAGACTTAAAATGAGAGTTCGATGCTTGAAATCCCTAACTTAACAACTATGGAAACCAAAATTTCTCCTATGAATTTGTATCACGATATTTTCCTTGTTTCTGTTCTCTCTAGTCTCTATTTTTTTTATGTTTCTTGCCAATTTTTTCCCAACCCCAAACATTGAGGAAGAAAGAGGTTTATATAGAAGGAGAGTAGGGCTGATTTAGGGGGGAAACGGGTGGAATTTGATGGCATTTCAAAATTTGAAACTCAAGATCCCTTTTAGAGATAAGGTTGAACGGCTTAAAATTTGTACGAATTCAAACGGTAAATTGAAGAGAGCCGCTAATTTCGGAGCAAAGGACAAGGACACAAGGAGATGGGGACACGTTGGACGATGAAGGACGATTTTCCAATGTTCTTCGTACGGTTTGCGTACGGAAGCGATAAGGGAGAACGACGCGGGTCGGGTCACTGGAATCGCTGAGTTGCAAATCTGCAGGTTTCGATCTGGGTCGCGTGTTTTCTGGGTTTCGATCACTCTAGGTCGTGCTGGAAAAAGAAGAACGAAGAGTACATGGTTGGGGTCGCGTATCCTGCTGTATTGGGTATTGTATGTTGCTGTTGTACGCTGGGTTCTTTTGTGGGAATGGACTGCTGGTGTAAATGAGAATTGGGCCAGGGAATATTAGTGGGCTGCTGGTAGCAATTTGGACCAAATTGTGATCAATTTGAATTGAGAAAATAACCACATGAATTGTATTAGTGTAATTGGTTAAATTCGGCCAAATTTAAAATAAGATGAATTGTTATCAATTAATTAACAAGCTTCTTAATCTTAATGAAATAAAATAAAATAATTAACTTAATTATAAAATTGTTAATTCAAAAATATAAACTATTGTATAACTAAACTAATTAGTAAAATATTCAAACAATTTTTATTTTTTTTTGGAGATGATTTTCGAATATTTATAAAATATACTAATTATATATAAATTTATATAAAACATATGTATTACTTAAAGATTATAAAAATGATAAAATTAATTAAAGGTAACTTGAAAAATATTTTGAACTTTATAAAAACTAATTGTTTCAAATCGTTTGAAATTTAAGAAGCTCGGTGATTAATATATATTGTGGAGGTCCAAAATTGGGTGTCAACACATAATGTACACGTGTTGGCTTAACATTGTATTCCTACTATATATTTACAAATATATATACCAACATATATGAAAAAATGACCAGTGTTAATAAAAATTTCTTACATAAAATAAAAATAAAATTACAAAGTATAATATCTATGATATTGTTTTACAATGCAGCACCAACATATCAAATAATTACACCATAATATGTATACAAAATATGATTTTACGCTACAAAAACACATTAAGTTGAATTTTTTTCCGCAATCTTAATTAAGTCATCATAGTTGGTGTTTGCTTCATAAATGTCTCCTTCAATATTGAAATTCAGATACCTTCCTAAAATACATTTCCTAAATAGTTAGACACATACTAACCCAATATAATACAATCACTTATTTACATTTTAAAAAAATTAAATTATTAATTAAAATGGTATATAATGTGATGACACTTTAGTGTACAGCTAAATATAATATCTAATATATGTACACCAATATATACACTATACACTAACCAAAAAATATTTAATGATAAAGATATATGATATAGAATGGTATACAGCTGTTGTTTTCCTTGGTATATATTATGTGCAGAAGTGGTATATATAGTGATAAAAATTATAAAATAGAATGGCATAAACCTGTTTTTTTTTGTATAAATTATGTGTAGACTTGGTATATATAGTGGTAAAAGTAATGATATAAAATGGTATAAACATGTTATTTTTTTTGGTATAAATTTACTTAATATGGTATACATTATGATGACAATTTGACATACAATTTTTGATATATACCATCATTTGCACCATAAACGAACCAAAAAAAATATAAACTAATTTGTATAAGATCCTTAATTACACAACGTGCACGTGTTGGCTTAACATCGTTGTCCTAGTACATATTTACAAATACATAATAAATTATTTAAACTATTAGATACACCTTGAACGAACCATCCTTTATAAAAAAAAATTAGTGCTTGATCAAAATAATTTATAAAACTTGTTATATATTTATTGTAATTTTGTTTTTGGTTATATGAATAATACAATCATATACAAATCATACTCAAATTTCCAAGTTAAACAATTATACAAAAAATAATTTTAATTTTTTTCCAGATCAACATACGAATCAAGATTCAAAACAATTATACAACATTCGATTTACATAAAAATTCAACCGAAAAAAACTTTAAAATATTGTTTTAGACATTCAAACATCTTTTAAAAAAAATTGAACTATATATTTGTCATTTCGATACTTGAAACTATTTGAAAAAATTGTAAAATTGATCTACAGAAAACTCGATACTAATTTAAAAACCTCATACATACTTTTTTATATCCCATATTTCATCATGTTGAGTTAAAATTGACATATAATTGCTTTCAGCCATTAAAAAGGGTTTAACATTAGATAGAGAGTTTATTTTTTGGTTAAAATATGTTCTTTTAAGGTTACAAGAGAGACACATTAACTAACGAATGAGATATTTGTGGAAGGTAAATAACTGGAGAAAACTAAGCAATTAAAACCCAATTCAATAACCAATCGTGCATTATCTTTATTTTATATTTACCGATTTTTACCATTTTTTTGTTAAATTTTATAGAGATTCTATTGTTATGTTGGTGAAATGTTAAACTACTGTTATATAGTAGTAATTTGGGTGCCTAAATTATATAGTTAAAATTTTTTCCCTTTTAAAATAATATATTGTCATACCGGAGCTAAAATTATCACTTTTTAAAGCAAAAATGCATTAAAGGACACTTTCCTTTTGAGATAACAAGACATGCAAGTCACTCATTGTCCAATTACTTACCCAGAAATTAACGGTTGATAACGCTCAAATGTCCTTCTTAAAATCAATTAAAAGAGATAACAATCTTAGTCAATAAAAATACTCAACGAAGAGTCAGGATCGAATCCCATAGAGAATGGTATATCGTAGAGAATTCTATCAAGAAATATGAATTGTAAACTCATTCATTTGTAATAGTAAAAGCAAGTGGGTGGATGATTCCACCAATTTAATAAAAAATTTGGTCATCAATTATCACAATTAAACTAAGATTTCAGAGAATTCAAGAGTTAACAAGCAATCTAGGGGTGCGGGGATTAGAAATCGATGTCACATAGGGGTGTTTGTGCTACTCTATAGTGATGAACACTCATGCATAGGCTAGGTCATCTTCAATGACACTAATCATCTTTCGATCTCAAAGTATTTATTCACAGAATCTCCTTTCGGTCTCATCTATATGTCAATTTAAACAACCCAATACCTTACTCTACTCTCTCTTTTGATGCAGAAGTAGGGCAAATAGATTCGATCCATAACCTCTATTTTAAAGCAATTTATAAACATCAAACTTAAATTTCTAGTAATGGACTGATGCCCAGTTTTATAAGTCTTATTGAATGGATTGTCCTGGTGTTACAATTCCATATATATATTAGTACTTTTCAATTTACAATATAAATTTTATCATTACAAGTTTAACATAAGTGAAAGTTTATGGAGTATATCATCACAAACTACTCTACATGGCAACATAAACTCTATCATTCATGAAAATTACTAACTAATAAAATATAATGTAATCTATGTAGGGATTTTCACATTAAAATCAAACACGCATGAATTAAAGGAGAAACTACATGTAACTATAATTTATAGTCTCATCCATTTTGTTGCAAAGAAAAAAAGATGAGAGTTCCAGAAAACAAACTCAAGCAAATCTTTAGAACAGAATAGAAAAATGCCATCAATTTATAAAACAAATTAATGTGACTAAGAAATGACACAAATGAAGCATTCAAAAGGCTCTTTTTTCATAAAGTTGACAGATAAATACTTGTAAGTCTAATTTTTTTTTATCAAGCTCATTTAACTAAAAATTGAAACATTATGCCAGTTAATTAAGTGCATCTTATTAACAATGTAATTCTCAAAAGCCCTAAAATAACTCATGAATATGGCAGGTGAATACAAAAGTCAAGAACTGATATTGCTAAGGCAACGAATAAAAGTCTCTTAATTGAAACAAATAGTTCTAACGTCCCTAAAACTCACCTAGTATTAAAAGTACTTACTCTTATTTTTGTAAATTTTAGACAACTAATCTTTCATTCAATTATTATATTAATTGATAATATTTTTAATTAAATTAATCCTCACATTAAAGGATTCAACTAATAAAAAATCGAGTAAATACAAGTTTAACAACATAACACATTTGTTTGTTTTTTAGGTAATCACATTTATTTAAAAATATGTAAATTAAAATAGGCAATTGACATCAACTTGAAGCTACAACAAAGCCATAAAAATAGTGGCTTAGGCATGACAAATTAAACAACAACAACAGCAACAACAACAACAAAAATAATAATCTTACATTATAATACGACTTCATTCATTAAATAGAGATATAACACTTCAATCCAATCTTCATTTCAATCAAATTATAAATAAAACAAAACTATAGGAAAACTTATCACATAATTACATCAATTTTCATAAATAAATTAAGATATAAGGTGAAGTTGAGTACCACAAATAATGAAGAAATAAGAACAACATAAACTTGACCAAAGATCGATTAAAACGCTCACAAATATTTTTTTGGTGTGAGTGTGTACTGTATTTTTGTTTCCGTGTGTTGTTGTTGCTTTGCGTGTTTATTGTTTTTTTTTTGGTTTTTGCTGATCGTCCTCTTTTTTTTCTTTTGTGTGCGTGTGTTTTGTGTGATGGTAGTATTGGAGTTTTTTTCCTGTTTTTCTTTTTTGTCGTTTGCTGGGTTTGGGGTACTGTAGGTGTGTGTTGTTGATTCTTTTAGTTTTGGTGTATTGCTGTGTTAATGATAAAAGAGGTAATGATTGTGTTGTGGGTAGATGGTGGGTAAATTATTAGGGTAGTGGGAGGAAAACAGGATGGTGTAGGTGTAGTAGTGGGGTAAGAGGTAGTTTAAGTTAGTTTTTTTTGAACTATATATATATATAAATTATAAAAATATTAGTTAATTATTTTGAACTATTGAAAATATAAGAAAATATAAATAGCTAATCTAAAAATGTTACTAAAGAAAATATTAAAATCACTAGCTTATTCATTAAACCTAAATTAAAAGAAAACATATAATTTTTTATTTCTTTTTTAAACAATTGAAAAAATAAAACTTACCTAAAAATGTGATTCAATTTTTGTGCTTTTCAAATCATTTAAAATAAACTTAATAAAATAAGATAAAAAATCAAAATATTTAATATTTAAGCACTAAAAATGATGTAAAACTTAAGTTTGATAAAAAATTACATGTCTACACAATATATTAAATCAAATATAATAATCTATAGAATGACCTAATTGACTCTTAATGTATGAGGATATGAGGGTTTTAGAATAAAGAATTTAAAATATCGCCAAAGGATTGTAAACTTAGCAGAATTGAGTGGCCTATTGTATTAGGAATTTAGTCAATTAAATTTAAATATTGCCAAATCGATCCAATTAGCTAAATTCGATCGAAATTGAAATAAGAAAAAGTAATTATCGATTAATTATTTGAGGTTCTTAATTTAAACAAGATAAAATATTTATTAAGACATAAGTTAATTAATAATTATACATAAATATAAAGTTAACTAATTTAGAGGAAGTAAATACATATTTGTGCTAAACACAATTTTTATGCTATTGTTTCAATATATATATATATATATATATATAAACATACACAGTTATATAATTATTTCTCAAAACTAACAAAAAAATTTAGATAATAGATTTTAAATATTTTTAGATTTTTCAAAAATAAAGATTTCAAATTGAAGAAACTCGATAATTAATACGTATTGCATATGATCAAAATTGGGTGTCAACACTCGTGATGATTGAAAGGTGTCCTACATTATAATTGTATATAATCAATGTTTATACACACTTATAAAGTGCATGTACATCATTTAAAAATTATCTACAATTGATTTGTGTATGTGTTGTTTAATTATGAATAACAATATAAAAGTGTATATAAGAACCTTTTATGCACTATTATACATGTATATACAAGTCTATACACTATTTAAAAATTTAAAAAATTATTCAATACAATTATAAATTTATATAAAATTAAACTTTCGATTTTATTAAAAGAAATCTAATACTCGATTCGCTTCGATCGGTAAATCAATTTTTTTTTTAAAACATTGATACCCACAACAATATTACTTTATCATAATATATTCGAAATCTTAGTTGGTTAATTTCTTTCATTTGTACTTTAATTTTTTTAATTTATTTTAATTTTCACATGGATGAAAAAGGTAATAGAATCCATGAAATATTTTGCATCTTTGCAGTCTAAGTTTGTAAGCCGATATTATCTCTATATAGTTTCTCTACGTACGTGGAATCACTACTAATTATGTATGTAATTTAGACAGAAGCAAATAGATCGACTTAGTCTGTACAGTTACCAACCACAAAATCGATAGGCACACACAAAAATAAGCATCAAGACAATAGAAATTATATTTTCTATCTTCTTTATTGATGAAAGTGTATAAAATAAAAAAATGATATGTCTTAATCAACAAATATTTGTGATGTAGTGGTAGAATAGTACCCACTCGCGGTACTTATAATCCAGATTGTATTTTTCAAATGATACATTTTATAATTGCGTAATTTAAGAAAATTGATGAATTAATTTTTTTATTTTTACAAAATCGATCGAATTCATTGATTTTAATTCCCCCCGCGCGAATTAACGAATGAACTCTGTCTACTTCTTGTGAATCACTTGTATTATTCTTTTTGTCATTTGTCAATTGTAATTATGAAGAGAAAATGTCATAAATGGTCCCTGAACTATTGTAGTAGGTCTAAAATAGTCCTTTAACTATACATTTACCGAATTTAACTAGTCCTTTAACTATCCCAAATGTTATCAAGTTTGGTCTCTTAACTATACACTTACCGATTTTAATCTTTTTTTTACACATTCAAAAGTTTATATGGTTTGGTGTTTGTCTATTTATTATACAAATAACTTGTGTTTATATTAAAGAAACTCGTGTCTTCGTGAAATTAAATATTTAACCCATTTAACAATTGTTTCTCTCCCCCCGCTATTTTTTCTTCAAATTACTCTTATGAAAAGAACTTAACTTCAACAATTCAAAATAAAATGTTCCCTTCTTTAGTGGTTAACGGTTCATAATCGGTGTGCATTTTTTTAATTTTTTTTTCATATAAAACAAATAAATTATTTGATCTTATTATTCAATTTCTGTACGTAAAAATCAAATGAACAAAATAATAAAATTGATATATTTTAAAATTAAAAAAATCTTAAAAACGGTGGCAAATCTACTATTTTATAAATTTCAAATTCTAAGAAATTAAATAAATTCCCTTTAATAAAGTTGTTGGAGTACAAAATTTGGAATTAAAATATGTGAATAATTTTTAATTTTTTTTTATTCTGATTGCAAGAAATTCATTTCTATTAAATATTACTAAATCTCTCTCTACAGCTAACGGGTAATAACATATTTATTTTTATAATAAATTTTAGCATTCTCAAGTCACTAGTAGCAATAATATATTTCATTTCATCTTCCATTGAAGAAAAATCAGGACTTCTATCTTCTTTTTTCGTGAATTTTATTTTGAATCATTGAGGTAAGGTTCTTTTCTTAAAAGTAATTTGAAGAAAAAGTAGTGGGGTAAGAGAACCAACTGAAAACGGGGTTAAAGAATTAATTTCACATAGACATGAGTTCTATTAATATAAAGTTACACTATTTGTATAAAAAATAGTCAGAGACCAAACATGATAAATTTTTGAATAGTTAAAGGGCTAAACCTAGTAAATATATAGTCAAGGGATTAAAAATGGTAAGTATATAATTAAGGGACCAAACTTGATAACATTTTGAATAGTTAAAGGACTAAATATAATAAATGTATAGTTATGGGACTATTTAGACCTACTTCAATAGTTCAGGGACCATTTATAAAATTCTCTAATTATGAACAATCGTAGCCAAAGAAAATTTTGTATATAGCTATGAAATTTTTTGTAGCAAATAGTTGAATTATTCAACTAAAAATTCTAAGTCGTCGCTATTTAACGCCTTACATATATTGTGACAATTTTTTGTTGTCACTAAATAGTAGGTTTAATAGAGACAATAAAATGATTGTCACCAATTGTTTATATTATTAGTGACGAAATTAAATGTCACAATTAAATCTATTTTTTTATAGCTAAAACTTATAATATTTAACTACAAACTCTAATTTGTCACTATTGTAACAACATATTTTTTGAGACGAAATTAATTTTAAGACAAAAAATAATTTGTCACAAATTAAATACATCATTAGTGACGAAATAATGTGTCACTGGCAACTTTAAATTCGTGACTGATAGTACTCAATAAATGGCGCCAATTCATTTTTTGGTGGGAAATTTTAGTGGACAAAACTTTGCTACGAACTTTTATGTTTCATCACTAAAAGTATCTGTCTCGTATATTTAAGCATGAAAAGTAATTTTTGTCACTAAAAGTTAACAATTAATGATGAATTTTATGTTGTAGCTAATAATTTCATAGCTATATATCATATTTGTTGTAGTAAGTTTTTCGACTGAAGTTTAAGCCTTGAGGTAGATTTGACTATCCCTCTTTTAGACTGAGAAGAGTGATTAACCTGTACTTAGGAAGTTAACTATGAAATGAGTAGTAGTATGTGCTATAGGAGTTGTTAAGTGTAGATATCCCTATTTAAATTCGTTTGATGACTTATTGTGATGTTTAGCCTGTGTGGAGACTTATATGATACTGTTAGATATTGTGGGAAGTTTGTGATACTTGAGTACCCGAGTGAGAGGTTGTGTGACTAATCTTATTTTTGGACTTGAGATGCCCAAGTTAGGGGGATGATTTGAGTTCTAAACATCTTAAAATGAAAGAAATGTTTCCTAAGTGGTAAAGATGATTTCAAATGGATTCCTCCACTATCCCTATCATTTGAGAATATGTATCATGACTTGTAGAGCTTTGAAATTTGATACTATTTGCAACTCTTAATGAAATGATTATGCCTTGTGTTGTATGTGTTGTGATGCATTCATCCTTATATCATTATTCATGAAAATATGATAAAGTGGAGAATACCTATCTTTTTTGAGAAAGAAAATATGCCACCTTACTTATATACTTGACCATGCTAAGATGACAAGTTGATAAGACATTGAGATTGATATATGGGTCTTTGTCTAGATACTAGAGGCTCGACAAGGTGTATACGACAGGTTATGTGATGACCTTGGTACCTCCATATCATCCCATAATTTAATTATCTCATTACATTAGTGGTCAACCCTGTTGTGTTGTGTGACTTGTTTATGTGCTGATTTACTATTATCTATCTCTTTATGTGTTGATGTTACTCACGTCGTTCTATATAAATTGACAACACCGATGCCAGAATGGGGACTTTTCTGCGTACAGGTAGAAACGTTCATAGTTTACTTCTTAAGTCTGTTTAGTTGTTTTTACTCAGTCGATCTAACATATTGAGTACTTTAGATTGTACTCACCCCTACTTCTATTATCCCTTGATGCAGATCTTAGTGAGGGTGAGACTCGTAGCGGTTGATTGTATTCTAGTGGAGTTTCCCTTTCAGAGTTATGGTGAGATCCTATTTCCGGGTTGCTATTAGTATCCATATTGTTCTTAAAGTCTTTACTTTTCTTTCAAAGACTTGAGATGTATTTTAGATTCTAGATTGCACGACATGGTCTTTATACTTATACTACTAGGTTTTGGGTTATTCTTTGTTATTTTTCTATCATTTGTGGCTTGATTTCCCTTCGAGAGTCTTGTATGTGTGATTCTTTTGGCTTACACACCATTTTAGGGTTCTAGGGATGTATGCTATAATGACTTGAACTTTTGGGTCATGAAAAATTGGTATCAGAGCACCAGATTCACCGATTCCATAAGTTCAAAAGTAGGGTGTCTAGTGGAGTCTTGTCGATCGATACATAGACGTCCATACTTATCTTCAAGATGCTATAAGATACCTTGTAGGATAAATTTCTTCCCTTTGATTCTCTTAATGCGAGTTGTTCATATCAAGTGTTGCATATCTCTAATCTATTTTCTTTTTGCGGATGCTAAGGACTATAGCCAGTGCTTTTGAGGGCGAGGCCGTACTTGCTACAAGTGCCCCAGTTCATGGGAGAGGCAAGGACATAGTGGAGTTAGGGGTCGTGGCCGAGCGAGAGGGGCAACACCTGCTCGTGAATAAGTTAGGGAGTTATCGCCGGAGCTCATAGTCTGGATGATGCTATTAAGCAGCAAAATGATGTGAGGGGACCAACCTAACCTCTTTTGGTTTGCGACAACACTCCTATTCTTCAAGAGTTGATTGTCTGGTTATTGACTAGATTAGATTGTGCCCCTTCTACTGGTAATCGTCTGGGTATCGCAACTTCTTCTATTGCAGTTGGTACTACACAATCCATTCAAGGGCCTAGTGAGGGATTTCAGACTCATGGTTCAACTTTAGTGCCTTCTTTAGCACCTTCGAGATTCACAGTACCACCAATTTCTACTAGTGCATCCATGTTTTTTACTACGCAGAAGAGTTTTGAGAGATTTGTTAGATTGGCACTTCCCAGGTTTGATGGCACAACTGGAGAGAAGGCTTATGATTTCTTGACTCATTTCCAGGAAAGACTGTTCAAATTGGTTATTCTAGAGGCTCATGGGGTGTCTTACACTTGTTATTTGTTTTCAGGAGTAGCCAAGGAATGGTGGAGATTAGTTTTTGCTCGTAGGCCCGTTTGTTCTCCTACTATGGGTTCAAAGCAGTTTATTGAGGTGTTCCTTGAGAGCTTTGTGCCTTACAACCTTGGAGATCTGCGTAGGGATGAGTTTGATAGATTAGAGCAGGGATCCTTATCAGTTTCTGAGTATGAGGCTCATTTGTATGAGTTATCCCGTTATGCCACGTGTAGTATTCCCATAAATATTGAGCGGATCTGTAAGTTGGTAAGGGGTTCACTAGTTATATTTAGGAGGCCACAACATCTCTTATGTTATCAGGTGATACATTTCAGAGTATTATGGACCATCCCAGGATGATTGAGAGCATTCAACATGCTAAGCTGGGTAGAAGTGCCAAAAGATTTCGTCGCTAAGGCCAGTTCAGTGGTCACTCGTCCAGAAGTAAAGATTATTCATGCCAGGGCTCACAGGGTTATCAGGGTAGACCATTGCAGGCCACCATTCAGAGTTCAGATGATGGTGGTGGATCCACTCCTAGTCACATCGGTCAGGAAAGGCGTGCAAACTCTTCTAGTTACTCTCAGTGGGGTTCAAGTCCCTGTGGTTGGTTTCTTTGTTAGGAGTTTGGGCATAAGGAAAAGGATTTACCAGACGTGCTTCCTTTACAATTTAGTTAGAATCTCAGACTACTTATTTTGCACCAACTCCAGTGGTACGAGGTACTTCAAAGAGTGCTAGAGGTGGTGCCGAGGGTACCAAGACGGAGCTTAGGGAGCTCGAGGTGGTACTCATAGTATCTCTCAGACTAGTGGTGACCGCAAATAGTTCTATGCTTTACTGGGTAGTTTCGAGGTAAAGGCTTCAAATGCAGTGATTACATGTACCGTTCCAGTCTGTCATCGTTCTGCCATAGTATTATTTGATCCCAGGTCAACCTATTGTTATGTGTCTACTTATTTTTCTGTGGGTATTGATCATATCTGTGAGTCCCTTGCCGTGCCTATTAGTGTTTCTACCCTAATAGGTGATTCCTTAGTGGTGGATCAGGTGTACTGGGGTGTGTAGTGGCCTTTGCTGATAATGAGACTCGGGCAGACTTGATTTTTCTTGATATGCTTGACTTTGATGTGATTTTGGATATGGATTAGTTATCTCCCTATCATGCGATCCTTGATTTCTATGCTAAGACCGTAACCTTAGCTTACCCCAATTTACCTTCTTTTGTGTGGAAGGGTGCTCCGAGTTCATGTGTGATATCCTTCCTTCATGATTGCCTTATGATGGATAAGGATTGTTTATCTTATCTGGCCCATGTTCGTGACCTTACCAAAGACCTATCTCCTTTCGAGACAATAAGGGTGGTGAGAGAGTTTATGGATGTGTTTCCTACAGACTTGTCGGGTGTTCCTCTTGACCATGATATTGATTTTGTGATTTACTTGGAGCTGGGCACCAAGCCCATTTCCATGTCTCCTTACCGGATGGCTCCGATAGAGTTGAAGGAATTAAAGGATCAATTAAAGGACTTGTTGTAGAAAGGGTTTTTTGGCCTTGTGTATAACCTTGGGGAGCACCAGTTTTATTTGTAAAGAAGAAGGATGGTAGTATGAGGATATGTATTGATTATCGATAGTTAAATAATGTTACAATAAATAATAAGTATCCTCGTCCCCGCATCGATGATTTGTTTACCAGCTTCAGGGTGCTCTAAGATTGACTTGAGGTTGGGCTATCATCAGTTGAGAGTTCAGAATTTTGATATCCCAAAGACTACTTTCATGATTTTCTATGGGTATTATGAGTTTATAGTCATGTTTTTTGGGCTGACTAATACTCCGACTACTTTTATGGAGTTGATGAACCGAGTACTTCATCCTTATTTGGATTGCTTTGTGATTTTATTTTTTGATGATCTTAGTTTATTCCAAGAATGAGGCTGATCATGTTCGTCACTTAAAGACCATGCTCGAGAGATTGAGAGAGGAGGAGCTGTAAGCAAAATTCTCTAAGTGCAAGTTTTTGCTTGAGTCCGTGGCTTTCTTGAGTCATGTGGTAACCAAGGAAGGTATTATGGTCGATCCTTCCAAGGTTGCAACAGTTTGTGATTGAGTGAGACCTACTTCCCCTATCGAGATTTGGAGTTTCATCGGGTTAGAAGTATTATTGTCGGTTTGTTCAGAGTTTCTTTTCCATTGCAGCTCCATTGACTAAGTTGACTCAAAAGACTATGGTATTTCCACAGACCAATGAGTGTGACGCGAGCTTTAAAAAATTCTTGGAGTTATTGACTCCAACACCTATCTTAGCACTACCCGAGGAGGGTGTGGCATTTGTTGTATTCTGTGATCTTTGGGTGTTGGTCTAGGTGGTGTATTGATGCAAAAAGGGAGGGTAGTATCCTATGCTTCCCGATAACTGAAAGTTCATGAGAAGAACTACCCCACTCATGACTTAGAATTAGTGGTAGTGGTCTTCATTTTGAAGGTATGGAGGCATTGCCTCTGTGCGGTGCATTGTGAGATATTTACCAATCATCGTAGCCTTATGTACCTCTTCTCTCAGCCAAATCTGAACATGAGGCAGCGTAGATGGTTGGAGTTTTTAAAAGACTATGACATCACCATTGTTTATCATCTTGGCAAGCCAAACACGGTAGAGGATGGTTTGAGTTGGAAGACACCTAGTATGGGTAGCTTGGCCTTTCTTAAGGTGTAGGAGAGACCTTTGGCCTTGGAGGTTCAGTCATTTTCTAGATTGTTGGTTCCACTTGGTATTTCTACCCCTCACCATGTTTTAGCCTTTCTTGAGGCTAGGTCTACTTTAATGGATTAAATTTGTGCCCACAAGTTTGAGGATTTCAAGTTAAGAGCTATTCGGGTCTAAGTGTTGAGAGGTGAAGCTAAATCTGCATCTCTTGATCTTGAGGGAGTTTAAAGGATTTGTGGCCGTATTTGTGTTCCTAGAGTTGGTGAATGGGTTCATATTATATATGAGGAGGATCATTGTTCTAAATAATCTATTCACCTAGGAGCGGCCAAGATGTATCATGATTTGAAGCAACACTATTGGTTGTGTGGCATGAAGAAATATATTGTGGACTTCGTGGACAAGTGTTTGAACTGTCAGCTAGTAAATCATGAGCATCAAAGACCGGGTGTTTCAATGCAAAGGATTCCCATCCCTAAGTGGAAGTGAGAGCACATTACTATGGACTTGTGACTGGATTACCCTTAAATTTGGGTAAATTTGATTTTGTGTGGGTCATTCTGGATCATTTGACCAAGTTAGCTAATTTTATTCCAGTGAAGACTAACTATAATGCAGAGCAGTTTGCTAGGATCTATATCTATGAGATTCTTTGATTACATGAAGTTTCTATTCTATTGTGTCTCATAGGGGTGCATAGTTTACCTCTCATTTTGGAGTTTTATGCAAGAACAGATGGGTAGCACGCTTGAGTTGAGTACCGCTTTTATCCTCACACTGATGGTCATGACTTTGGTGGTCATTGAGATCAATCCCTACCTCTTGCGGAGTTTGCTTATAACAATAGTTACCATTCCAACATTCAAATGGCACCGTTTGAGGCTTTGTATGGGAGGAGGTGTAGATCTCCCATTGTTTGGTTTGATTTATTGGGAGTTTCACCTTGGGGCACTGATTTGTTGAGAGACTCCATGAATAAAGTGAAGTTAATTCAACAATGCCTTATGACCACATTGAGTAGGCAGAAGAGCTATGTAGATAGGTGCGTCTGGGATGTATACTTTGCCATTGGTGAGTGGGTTTTTCTTAAGCTGTCACTCACCAAGAGGGTGATGAGGTTTGGAAAGAAAGAAAAGCTCAGTTCGGGGTTCAAAAGCTCTTTTTAGTTATTGGGGAAGTGTCGAGAGGTAGACTATAGGTTGGCCTTACCTCTGAGCCTTTCAACAATTCATCTCGTATTTCATGTTTTGATGCTTAAGCGATATCGCCATGATGACTCTTATGTGATTCAGTGGGACTTAGTTTCTTTGGGTCAAAATCTGTCCTTTGAGGATGAGCCGATTGCTATCTTGGATAGCCAGATTAAACAATTGAGATCCATACATATTGACTTGGTGAAGGTGCAGTGGAGACACTAACTTATTGAATAGGCGTTGAGAGATGTGGAGTCTGACATGCGTAATAGATACCCTCAACTTTTCCCTCTTCAGGTATCTTGTTTTGCTTTTCGTTTGAGGACGAACACATGTTTTAGTGGTTAATATTGTAATGTCCTATTTCTTTTGAATTTGCTTTTAATTGTGAAATGACCATTTACCCTTCTCCTTAACATTTTATGCTTAGTTTGTGTTTCGGGAATGGTTGGTGTGGTTCCTGATGCAATCATGTGTGTTTTTGGTAATTCAGCCCTTCTTGAGTTGAGAATACTTATAGAATTGACTTTGATCAAAATTTGGAGTTCTGAGCATCAAATGGAAGTTTCACCGCATCCGAAACGTCGAGTTTGGCTTAGTTGAGTGGTGAGTTAGAGCCCCGAGGTCTTGAGTTGTGATGTGAGGCCAAAAATATATATTTTAATCATTATTTTCCTCACATTTATTATTTATATTTTTCCTTTTTGAGCATTAATTTTATGAATTGTGCTAAATAGTGTATTTTATTTGTAGGAGTAAATTGGTGTAAAATTGAAAAGATATGAAGCTAAAACGAATTAAAGATGGAATGTTAAAGAAGGAAATCAAGCATGCAACTTAGTGGATTAAATTGAATATAATAATATTTAATACACGTGAATTGCAAAAGAATTGAAGTTGAGGGAATCAAGCTGCCACATGGCAGACTTTGAATGCATCATTGCGTCTAGCACCAAATCGACAGAGCTTCACGCGTACAACAATTCTAATATGTTTTGGTTTTGGATTCCTAATTTGGTTTGGACTTAGTTATTTTATTTAGGGTTTTCTACATCTACAAATAGTCCATAAAAATAATTATTGGGGGAGATCAATTACAGGGCATCGAAGTATAAAGTTGTCAATACTTTTTAGGGTTCCTTTCTTCTTCTTTTCTTAGAGATTAGTAGCCAAAGGCCCTTGTTCTGGGGCTGTGGCTATGGGTAATTGTTGAACATCAATTGTTTTGAATTAATGTTGGTTTTCACTTTAAATTACTTTTGTATTCTTATTTTAGTATTTCATGCTTGATCACCATAGAAATAAATCTCTTGTCTACTCTTAAACTTGGGAAACACTAAGGTAGATAGACCAAAGGATACAAAAAGCTTGATCTTCCATTAAATTGAGTTGATCTGTGTTTAGGAGTGACGCCCGGACGAACACCTAGCTTGGTTACAAAACATGTTGAAATATAAATGCTCGCCAATTAGGACTGCCTATCTCTGCTCATTGGAGTAGGCGATTGGATGTCGGGAGACCATGATCATAAAATCAACCCTGTAAATCAATAATTTGGTAATCGTAATTAATTCATGCATGAGATGTGATACATGGAACCCTATGCATGTTGCAGACTTGGAGTTTTCCAACCATTGTAAGTAATTTTATTATTTAATTCTTGCATTCTTAGTATTTAAATAAAAATTAAATTTTTTTGGCACTCTTAAATTAATAATTAGACTAGTATAATTTAGTAAAATAGTTAATTTACAAGTCCTTTGGGTTTGATAATACAATTCTTTTAAGAGCCACTATATTACTTGCGCGATCGCGTACACTTGCGTGTGCAATTGGGAGCAACAAGTTTTTGGTGCCGCTGCCGGAAACTTAGAAATTAACTATTCTTCTAGGTTATACTTTTTTCTTGTTTTTTAATTAGTTTTTTTTATGAACAATTAATTATTATTTTTTTCTTTAAATAATTTGGTACTCTTATTGATATGGATGATTGGGAAAAATCATGGTTGGGTGATAAGTATTCTTATAGAAATCCTTGTAATTATTGTAATGGACACCACTCTGATATCGAGTGTCCTATATGTCATATATGTGGTCGTCAATATATTCATTGGAATGATTGTCCTAAATCTTATTCTCTTCCCCCGAACCCCTGTTATGATTCTTCTGTTATTTGTGATGTTGGTAGTGGCGATGAAGTGGAGAATGCAAAACAAGAGGCGCGCAATGTTAATTCACTTATGGAATGTAGGGACATGCTGGACAAAGTTAATTCAAAAATCACGGAACAAATATTTGAATGCGCGGAAGAGCAATCAAAAATCATGAAACTGCTGGATAAGCTTGACACTATTCAATTAGAAATTACAGTCCAAGATAAATTAGAAGATATTGAAGCCCAATAAGGAGAAAGTTATGGAGAAACACAGATAGTGAGCCAACTTGGCTAGAAGAATAAACTCAACTTCTAAAGTTTCAAGAGTATATCCGTGTTGGTCTAATATACATGACAACCCAATTGATTGAAGGAAAAAATGAGCTCACACAAGAAATAGATCAATTTGACTCAGATATTCATGACTTAGAGGCTCACTTGAACAAAAATATAGAGGCATATGAAGCCCAATTACCAATTGTCGTGGATGATGACCAACTAGTGGAGTAAAAAGAGGAATTCCAACCATTCAACTATACCTTATTCCTAATTATCAATGTTGAGAAAGAGTACAAAATTGAGAATGTTGTAAAAAATGCTGCTTTGGAGTTGATGCAACTTGAATCTCATTCAAAACACTTTTCTATATCATCTGAACTAATGAATGAGTGTATAGATGAGGTACAAGGGCCCTACATCCTAATGTTTTTTAGTCCACGTAGACAAAACAACATTCCTCACCTAAAGGCCCAGAAGTGCAAGATGCGACATATTACTTGGTTCCTTTATCTTTATACCACCTCCCCTTGAGAGGAGTAAAAAAGTTAATGCAAAGTTAGGGGTACAATTGATAAGTTCAAAGTGGAAAGAAAAGTGGTGAATTTATTTGTGTCGTGCCGCGACGTTAAATTTAGCCCTTATTGGGAGGCAACCCAATTAGTAGTGTAACTTCTTATTTTGAAGCGAAGGAGCATGTTTGAGCTTAAGTGTGGGATGTGTACGGCCCTTGATGAAAATTAAGAGAACATGCTACTAGCTATGCCTAGAGGCCTCAGGGAGTTTTCCTAACCCTTGTTTTAAATTTTATTTGATGCTTTGGGGACATATCATATTTTTAAATGTCGGGTGGAGGAATGAATTCCTAGTTTTTACTGTTTTATTGAGTCTTTTTTTAGGATGGGTTCCTTGACTTTTGTTTTCGGTTCTTTTCATGAGTATAGTCCCTTTGAACTGAGTGTCTTTTATCTTTTTAGGAATAAATTTTTTTATTTTTATTTTTTTTGAGAGAGAAGGAAAGACAATTTTGAGTGGTGTGATACTTGCTATTTATGCCTTATTTTTTGAGTAGTACTTGCTTGTGAATGCTTGATTGATAATTTTTTTTGCAGACTCTTTGACACCTATGCTCATGGTTGTGACTTTGTATATAACTTATTTTATTTTATAGTTTGTTATGATCCGGTCTGTCTTAGAAGTGGAATTGATCCATCTTGATTGATACTTGTGCCATATGTGGTGAGATTTTATTTATTCTATGTTTTCTATCTTAGTCTAAAACTTGCCCTGCATGTTATGAAAGAAAAATAAAAAGTGTTGCTTTGTTTAGGAGATGATTATAGGCTTTCTATGATTTGTCTTGTAAATTTTAGCCTTTTCAGATATTATATCACTAGTTAGCCCTTTTGAGCCTACAAGCTTTTGTTGTTAGCCATATTTTGTCCTAAACTATTTTGTTGAATCCCTAGTTTTTGCACCCTACTTCCTTGAGCATTATAGCATAAAATTATTCTAATTGTTAATTCTGAAGAAAAAATGGATGGTTGAATGAAAAGGTAATCAATGATAGCTACAAAGTGCTTGAAAAGCCCTCTTTGAAAGAATGTGACATGAAAAAAAAGAAAGAAGAGAAGAACAAAATAATGTGACATAAAAAAAATCCTCTAGAAAAAAAGAAGAAGAAAAAAAATGATTGAAACATTCTTGAGATGATGAAAATTACTTCTGAAATAATTGTTGAAGTGAGGGCTGAAAATAAAGAGAAGAAAATAATGGGTGAAAAAGTCTTAAAGTGCAAAGTGCTTAAGGAAGTGTAAGTCACTATTATATTATTTTCCTACCCGTCCACTAGCCTACATTACATACCGTTAAAGTCATATTTGATTCTATTCGAGCATGCTTAATTAGTGGAGATATACATAATAGGCAAGCATATGGTTCTTTGTTCATACATGTGAATTTTATTTCGGAGTGTGAGTTGTTCTTTGATACTAAGTCCTTAATATATATTCAATCTTTTGAATTGAGTGTGTGGACTATTTCTTTTTGTGAGGGCACTTGTTTCATGATGAATAAGTGATTTTATTAACTTTCTTTGACGAGAGTAGGTGAACATGCTTAAATTTGATGAGTTCAAAGTCTTTCCTTGAAGTTAGGAGGTTAGAGGTTTTGTTGCTTATTTGGATGTCTTGCATAATGATTGAGAAGTGTACTTGATGTTTTGAAATTGGTATATGGCCTAATTGTTTGTATTAACCAAAGTGATGTCATTCCTAGTAGGATCTTCTGAGATGAGCTTTAATGTTTGCTCGAGGATGAACATAAATTTAAGTGTGGGTGTTGATGTGAGGCGAAAAATATATATTTTAATCATTATTATCTATATTTGTCCTTTTTGAGCATTAATTTTATGGATTGTGCTAAATAGTGTATTTTATTTGTAGGAGTAAATTGGTGTTAAGTTGAAGAAGTTTGAAGATAAACCGAATTAAAGATGGAAGATTGAAGAAGAAAATCAAGCATGCAGCTTAATGGATTAAATTGAATATAATAATATTTAATATACATGAATTGCAAAAGAATTAAAAAAGGAAGGAATCAAGCTGCCACGTGGCTGGTTTTAAATGCATTAGTGCGTCTAGCACCAAACCGACAGAGCTTCACGCGTACAACAATTCTAATCTGTTTTGGTTTTGGATTCCTAATTTATTTTGGACTCAATTATTTTATTTATTGGAGGAGATCAATTATAGGGTATCAAAGTATAAAGCTGCCAAGACTTTTTAGGGTTTTTTTCTTCTTCTTTTCTTAGAGATTAGTAGCTAAAGGCCCTTGTTCTGGGGCTGTGGCTATGAGTAATTATTGAACATCAATTATTTTTAATTAATGTTGGTTATCACTATAAATTACTTTTATATTCTTGTTTTAGTAATGCTTGATCACCATAGAAATAAATCTCTTTTCTACTCTTAAACTCAGAGACGCTAAGGTATATAGACAAAAAAATACAGAAAGCTTAATCTTCCATTAAATTGAGTTGATTTGTGTTTAGAAACGACGCCCGGACGAACACCTAGCTTGGTTAAAAACACGATGAAATATAAATGCTCGCCAAATAGGACTGCCTATCCCCGCTCAACGATGTAGTTAGACATCTAATTGGAGTAAGAGATTAGAGAAGGAGAGACCATGATCATAAAATCAATCATGTAAATCAATAATTTGATAATCGTAATTAATTCATGCATGAGATGTGATACATGAAACCCTATGCATGCTGCAGACCTGAAATTTTCCAACCATTGTAAGTAATTTAATTATTTAAATCTTGCGTTCTTAGTATTTAAATAAAAATCAAATTCTTTTGGCACTCTTAAATAAATAATTAGACTAGTATAATTTAGTAAAATAGTTAATTGACAAGTCCTTTGTGTTCGATAATCCAGTTCTTTTAAGAGCCACTATATTACTTGCGTGACCGCATACACTTGCGTGTGCAATTGGGAGCATCAAGTTGGTATTTTGGTGTTTACGCTAAAAGTGGAGTTTTAGCATTAAGAGTGGTCTAGGAGGGTAATTCTGTCATTTGACCTCTTTTCAGAAATCCAACGATTCCATTGAGTCTGAAATGTCAATTCTTGTTAGGTAGCATGTACAAGTCAGTTTTATCAGACCCCGAACAATTCTGGAGGGTCCATTCAGAGGCTTTTTATTTGAGTTTGAGTTCCTGGTTTCCAGTTTATCGTGTAGGTTATTTGTGACCTTCGCAACCCACTGTCTCGCAATCGGGATGTGTCTTTTCCATGGCCTACACGATCACGACCTTTAAGCACGCGCTCACGATGAACCTTTCCTCCCCTAGCCTTTGCGATCATGGACTGGGAGTCTCGCGATTGTGCAATATGTTTTCTGTGCCCTTCGCGACTGTGAGAGTTAGTGTCTCACGATCGCGATGAGTAAATCACACCTGAACAGAACCCAACTTCGAGATTTCTCCCTAAATTCCCATTTCCACTATTTTCAAACCCGTGGATCTTTGAAAGACAATTTTAAGTGATTCTTGGTGATTTCTAGAGTTGGGTAAGCTTATTTTACGTATATTTATTGAATCCTATTAATTTCATCTTCCAAAACATCTTTTAATCAAGGTTTTAAGTGAGGATTTTAGGGTTTTTCCCCCAAAATAAAAAAAATGGAGATTTCATGATTTCAAGATCTTTTCTTACTCGTTTTCAATGGGTTTTTTGATCACGGTTTCCTTTTAGCTTGTGGGATCTATATTTCAGTTAAATTTTTTATTTCACCCTTTTGATATTTAAAGTAATTTTTGGACTATTTTACCCCCGATTTCAAAACCGATAAATATGGACATACTTGGGCTCTTTTTGATGAACTCTTTCCATTCTTGATAGTTGGGGATTGTTCTGATTAGCGTCAGGTTGATGATTTGCTCTGGTGAAGTTTTGGTCTTGAGGTAGGTTTGGCTATCACTCTTTTAGACTGAGATGAGTAATTAACCCGTTTTTAGGAAGTTAACAATGAAATGAGTAGTAGTATGTGCTTTAGGTGTTGGTAAGTGTATATATCCCTATTTTAGTTGGTCTGATGCATTATTGTGATGTTTAGCCGATGTGGAAACTTATGTGATATTGTTATCTATTATGCGAAGTGTGTGATACTTGAGTAATTGCCCGAGCGAGGGGTTGTGTTACTGATCTTATTTTTGGACATTGAGATGCCCGAGTTAGGGGCTTGAGTTGAGTTCAGAACATCTTAAAATGAAAGAAATGTTTTCTAAGTGGTAAAGACTAAATCAAATGAATTACTTCACTATCCCTATCATTTGAGAATACCTGTCATGACCTGTTGAGTTTGGTAATTTGATACTATTTGCAACTCTTAGTGAACTGATTATGCATTGTGTTGTATGTGTTGTGATGCATTTGTCCTCATGCAACATATTATTATTCATGGAAATATGAGAAAATGGAGAATACTATATCTTTGAGAAAGAAAATGTTACACCGTACTTTTATCTTTGACCATGCTGAGGTGGCAAGTTGATGAGACATTGAGATTGGTATAAGGATTGTGAGTCCTCCATGGGTCCTTGTCTAGAAGCTAGAGGCTTGACAAAGTGTATACGATAGGTTGTGCAATGACCTTGGTACCACCATATCATCCCATCATTTCATCATCTCATTGCATAATTGGTCAGTCTTGTTGTATTGTGTGAGTTGTTTATGTTCTGATTTACTATTATCTGTCTCCTTATGTGTTTATTTTACTAGCGCCATTCTATATAAATTGGTGGCAAAGCTACCAAAGTGGGACTTTTTTGCGTGCAGGTGGAAGCGTTCATAGTTTATTTTGTAAGTCTGTGTAGTTACTTTTACTCAGTAAGTCTAACCTTCTAAGTGCGTTGGATTTTACTCTGCCCCTACTTTTGCTATCCCTTTGATGCAGATCTTAGTCAGGGTGAGCCTCATAGTGGTTGATCAGATTCCAGCGGAGTTTCCCTTTCATAGTTGTGGTGAGATCCTGTTTCTAGATTGCTATTAGTCTCCATCTTGTGCTAAAAGTCTTTACTTTTATTTCAAAGACTTGAGATGTATTTCAGATTCCAGATTTTATTAGATGCTCTTTATACTTATGCTACAAGGTTTTGGGATATTGTTGATTGTTTTTCTCTCATTTGTGGTCAGACTTCCCATCGGGAGTCTCCTATGTGTGATTCTTTCGGCTTACACAACATTTTGTGGTTCTTGGGGTGTGTGCCATCATGACTTCTGCTTTTGGGTTGTGCCACAATTCATAGATATCAATTTAAAAGATAATTTACCATCAACTCATGATTCAGTTGTGTTCATTGTGCAAAACTAACAAATCTATAAGTCTCTTAAAGCCTCTCGACCCATTTAAGAGAATGTCATCTTAAGTCCTTGCCAATAGGAGGGTGTCAAATCAAATTTTTAATTCATCGCATAACTCATGTTAGTTAATCCTATCGTTAGCTCAAGCTATTAGATGATGTCCGGTGGTTGCGTCAGCTTCAAGTCAGGGGCTTTGGGTCTTTTCCATATTATTTTAATTAAACACTATGTAGTTTTACCCTTAACCAAAGGCCTTATATAAGTGTTTTTAACCCTAAAATGAACCCATTCAAGTCATGCTCTCAAGTTACCAAAAAGAAGAACAAGTCTTCCTCTCCAAAAATAATTCTCTCTCTAGAAAGCTTGATGAAGAAGGATTCAACCTAGGTTTTCAAGTCAAGTCTCCTAATCCTCCATTGAATTCAAGCTTTTGGGATTAACGTATGATGATTTTCATCCATGAAGCGCGCTTTCCTCCATGGAGTTTCCAAATTCTCCAATTTATAAAGTTAGAAATCCCCAATTGAGTTAGAGTTTTTCTTTTATGTAATGAGTTCTCTTAATTATTGATTTAATTGATTATTTTATGATCTATCAAGCATGAATTGATAGAATTCCATGATTTTATGATGAATCTCCATGAACTCATGCATATCCCATGTTTTCCATGTTATGATGATATAATGTGGGTTTTGAGCTATGAAAGAGGATTTTATGAAATTATGCATGTACTTATGAATTTGAGGTAAATGTTTTAAGTATGCTTTGAGAGTGAGGCATCAATGATGTTGTTGTTGTTTTGATGTGAAAGGATTTTATCATATACACATGAAAGAATGATTGTGAAAGGACTTTATCACATAAAGGAATCTTAGAGTTGAAAGGTTTTCTCAACTAAATATTGAATCACGATTTAAGGAGCTATTCCAATGAAACCTAGATTGGATTGGTTATTAAACGATACCTTTTCATGGATGATATACGGTTTAGCTTGGATAGGCAATATTACGTGACCTTCCATGGATAATAAAGACAATTATGTATAATTTACTATTCTGTGAGATTTATTCTTAGCACCGAGCGGATATTGAGATGGAAGCTCTCCCGTTAGTATTGGTCGGATTTCTAGTAGCAATCTCTTTGTCCCTTAACTCTGGGCCACCATAGGATGTTATATTATTTAGACATTAGATGGTGGATCCACCTAAGCTAGAAGTTTATGGTCCTTACCTCAGCAAGTAGGACAACCATTTTCGGTGTGGTAGACACCGGATTCCATGTCTATAGCTCACATGGTCTCTATGTCAGTCAAAAGGTATATTTCCCACAATAATGAACTAAGGTTACTTTGGGAATTATCTCACGAATGTTTTAAGACGTTAGCTTGCATTGACCATGTTTTATGACTTCTGTTTTCTAACTCTTTTAATTCATGTTTTAGCTTGGTCATTGGATGTCATGAAAATGTCCCTTTTTGCATGATTTCAGATGTTTTATGCATTGCTATCATACTTGGTACATGTTTGTACTAACACATACTCTTACCTATATTTCCCCAAATGTAGGGTCCGACATTCAGGGTTCACAGTTTCATGGCTAGAGGTCATTAGAGAGATATCAAGTTGTGGTGAGTCCTCATACTTTGAGGACCAGACTTTTATTGCTTTCAGTCATTTCTTATTTTCAGATTTTGTACGTGACATCAGGGTTACGTCTCGGTCACTCTTGTTGTATTAGATTATAAATTAGACTTTGTAGACTTCCGCTTTACTTTGATAAAACTCTTAGACTTTGAAATGTTCTCTTTTAATATTTTTCGATTTTCTTATATCTTGTTTATGGATGCTAAGTGGCTTGTGTAGGGCCTCTCGGGGTCATATATGTATTATTACACCTAGCGGGTACCTTGGGTCGTGACACTTCAGTTTGCCAAAATTCCCAGAGTTTAGGGACTTCACTCCCACCTACATAATCAACACACATTATTGAAAAACCAATAAAAACTTGGGTTGTCTCCCAAGAAACACCTTAGCTAATGTCGTGGCACGACGTGTACATGCTCTCAAGAATCATCCAAGTACATCACCTAAATCATATTCACACTACGGTCCTATCCAAAGTAAAACTTTAAACGTTGACCATTGACATTAAACTGTGAACCTTTAGCATTCTCGACTTCAATGACTCTATTACCAAACACTCGAACCACATTAAATATACCAGACCATTTTGATTTCAACTTTCTTGGGAGAAGTGTCAACCGATAATTAAAGAGCAATACCTAATCACCTACCCGAAACTACCAGTGTGGGATTTTTGAATCATGCCAACGCTTCACCTTCTCTTTATAAAGGGTTGTGTTCTCATATGCCTTTAGTCAAAATTCTTCCAACTCATAGATTTGGTTGATATGATCTTTGAAGCAATCTCCCAAATCAGATTTGTGGCTTTCAATGCCCATAATGCTTTGTGTTCCAACTCTATTGGTAAGTGGCAACACTTTACAAACACTAATTGATATTGAGACATTTCGATGGAAGATTTGAAGGCTGTGCGATAGGTCCTAAGTGCATCTTCAAGCTTCCTTGATTAATTGATATGATTGATATTCACTATTTTTTGCCAAGATGGTTTTAATCTACCGGCTTGATAACTCAACTTTCTCACTTGTTTGGGGATGGTAAGGCATATAAACCTTGTGTTTCACCCCATATTTTGGAAAGGGTGCTTCAAATTGGTGATTACATAAATGGGATCCACCATCATTTATGTTATCCAAAGGGGTGCCAAATATCATAAATATATACCTCTATTTTTGATGGGAGGTTTGAAGGTTATGTGATAGGTCCTAAGTGCATCTTCAAGATTTCTCAACCAGTCGGTACGATTGATATTCACTCTTTTATCCAACATGTTTTTATCTCCTAGTTTGATACCTCAACTTGACCACTTGTTTGGGAATTGTACGTCATATCAACCTGGTGTTTCACCCCATATTTTGACAATAGTGCTTCATTTTGGCGATTATAGAAATAGGAGACACCATCACTTATGATATCCTGAGGGGTGCCAAATATCAGAAAGATATATCTCTTGAGAAAATTCATTACACTTTGCCTCTTTTTGTTGGGTAAAAGCACTACTTCTACCCACTTCGAAACATAATTAACGGCAACCAAAATATACTTGTTACCAAAAGAACTTACAAAGGGTCCCACGAAATCTATCCCCCACACATCAAAGAGCTCAACTTCATGAATTAATGAGAGAGAAAGTTCATCCTTTAGAGAGACACCTCCTTGCATTTGGAATTGACCACAAATTTTATAAAAAATATTTGCATCTTGATATAGCGTTTGCCTATAATATCCACATTGCCAAACTTTTGATGCCATTCGAATTTCACCATGGTGCTCACCTATTGGCGATGCATTACAAGCTTTAAGTGTTGCTTTAACCTCAACTTCTGAGACACAACACCAGATTATATGATCAACACTTTCCTTAAAGAGGTAGGGCTCATCCCAAAAATATTTCTTCACCTCAAAGAGAAATTTGTTCTTTTGATAACCACTCAGCCCTTCAGGAACATTTCCACAAATCACAAAAATACAATATTCCAAGTACTATGGTGTTGAACCATAAGAGAGCATCATAACCAACTCAAAGGGAAAGTCTTCCTCTATCTCTCTTTCTTTAGCCAATGTAACACTCAGTTTAAGACCAGACAAACGGTCAACTGATGTACCGCAAATTAATGGTACTTTTGATGCTTTAAACTTGGAGTTTTGCATGAGTACTAAGCAACTTTTTAGAAGATGTAATTGTATTTTTCTTGAATTTTTTAGCAAATAGGTCTTGGAGCAGTTGAAACTGAAATATTACAACAACAATGATTTTTTTTGATGACGGCTTGACCTAAGAGCCGTAAACTCTTTTGGAGCTGTAGGTATGAGTCGTTATTTAAAGTTCTAAAACTGGAGCTATGTATTAAACAACAGAAGCTGAATGATGAAGCGTAGTTACTCTAATGAGATGTACAAATGAAGTCGTAGAAAAGTTCAGAGAAGTTGAGCTCTAGTACTTGAGTGACGGTTGAACAAGATGGGTTGTACAAAGATCTACGGGACGTGTATCATACCCGTAGAAAGTTTTACTATATTGAAGGTCAAGCTGCTGATTGACGGAAGGTACCTATGAACCGTAGGAGTTCCTACGAGTCATACGTACCAACCATAGAAACCTTTTCCAAAGACGAATTTCCTTTGATTTCTTTAATTAGGATTTTTTTCTATGAATATTAGTTGTATTTCTCATTTTTTGGTTGTTAGATGTTTTGAGACCTTTTGTTTTGGCTTTCAGAATTATTTTGCAAACATTTTGAGCATTTAATTCTTTAAGTGTTGGTTCATAAAATTTGCTTTTGTTTATCAATTCAAGATTACATATTTCATCTACCATAATTGTAAGTTTATGATTTATTCTATTAACCGTATTATGAATTGTGATCACCCAAGCATGACTAGCTCAATCCACAACTAAGGTTCAGGGAACCATAAGTAATTAATGAAGTAGACCTAATAATTAAGTAATTCTAGAATAGTATTTATCCATGTATTGTTGATCTCTTCATTTTGAATGCTTTTTAATAGTGCGCAACATTAGAACTCTCCTTATTCCGACTTGCTTCTACACCAGCAGAATCAGTGCCAACTCCGGCACCTCTTGTGGACCCTGTTCCACCAATGGTTCCTCCTCCCAAACTTATAAATAGATTGAAAGGTGATGGTTTGCGAACCATCCTCGAAGAGAAATTGTTATCTACGGAAGGACTAGAGTGAAGATAATCAGTGTGCAGGAAATACTAAATTGGAACAGGCTTCAGATATTCACCAGGCCCTTGGCCCCTATGTTCCTTCACGGGTCCAAGAATTCTACGATGCATATGCTACTTTGGTGCCAAAGAGTAAGAAGAAGGCTAGTGAGTTTGGACTGGTTAAATCGGTTATGGTACGAGGTGTGGAAGTCGGATTCTGCATCGATATCATAAATGCTGCTCTTGAGAGAGCTATAGGGTTCAAGCATGATTATGAGGGCCTGGTGACAGCCCAGTCCCTGGATGACTTAAAGGGTTGGCTTGCACCACTTCTCTCTAACGTCACTCCGAGGTGGATGGATGCAGGAGTACATATCGAGAAGAAGGATCTGAATGTAGCTGCCTGGTATTGGTTTGGATTCATCAGCAGCTCCATCATGCCTCACAAAATGAATCTATCCTCCGACATGCAAAGGCATCTTGTCTAGGGTCTATATTAGGAAAGAGGTGGCTTAACTTGGGTCTCATCATTGAATAGGAGATAGCCATAAGGGCCAAACAAAGATAGACCTCCTTGCCATTCCCAGTCCTAATCATGGAGCTTTGTCGGCGTGCTGGAGTACCTCGGGACGCTACGAGGGATATTGAGATCACCCCGTCTTCCTCCACTAACATCTGGCATATTGAGGCCGAGTACACACGAGAGAAGGCTGACAGGAGGAGGGAATCTCTGGTAGACACCTCCCCGGAAGTGGATGTTGGCTCGCTACCTGCAGAGACACCTTTGCCTACTCCGGTCCCTGGGCCTTCAGGTACTTCTGCCTCTACTTCTGCTTCACATGCTCTAGGAACGTCCATTTCTTCCCAACAGCCCAGGATTACTCAGGCGATGATCTTGAAGATGGGGAAACTTGCTCAGTCAGCTGACGTGAGAGCTACTAGACTGGAGAGAGATGTCCCCTGCATGATTGAGGCTGCTATATTAGCTGCATTGACGCCCTTACGTGATTTTGTTGATGATCTGACCACTAGGGTCACAGCCTGTGAGAGCAGGTAGGGGGAGAGCTTTGAGGTTTCAGCTTTGAAAGCTGAGGTAGCAGACCTGAGGAAGGACGTAAACTATTTGAAGTCTATCGACTTCACTTCATTGATTAAAACTTCAGATAACGTAGAAGCCCCTGAGACCTCAGGGATTCCTCCGAATACCACCAGAAATATACACAGGGAGGAAGCTGCAGTTGATGAGTCAGATACTCAAACCGACGAGGAGCAAATAGAGATGTAGAAGGAGAGCATCTACATAGATCTGCCTGCCCTTAGGGAGGCTGAGAGAGACCTTGGAGACATTGCTGTGATTGAGGAGATATGATAGATGCCGCTATGCAGGCCTCCATCGCAGGCACACCTTTTGCCTGATCGTAGCAGAGTTGGTACTTCTGAGGTGACTCAGGGCACTGATGCCCAAGTACAGACTGCTGCACCGGGTGCTGAGGCCCAGACAAATGCAGAAACTGTATAGACAGGATCCCTTCTTTACCTCCCTCTCTGTCTTACTTTCTTTCACTTTTTGGATACTTTACTTCATTTGCATTTGAGGAGAAATGATTTTTATTTGTGGTGGGGTGATGCTCACCTTTTGTGTGCTATTTGTGACTCGTGTTTTTGTGTATATATTTGGGCTGTTCTGTTTAAAAATTGTGTTTTATACACTATTTTTGTGGATGTTTAAGCTTGTGTCTCCTTTTGTTTTAAATTGCAAAGTGATTTTGACCCTTTCAAAATTTTTTGCCACCTCTCATGTGTTGAATGTGGCTGTTCTTTTGCAAAATTTAAGTCTCGGTTCTGATCAATACCGATAACTTAAATAGTGCTTATGATAGAATGAACATGAATGTGCGGCTACGATGAGGCAAAATGAAGTTGCATAGACAATATGTGAACTCTTTGCATCTCGTTGTGATTAGCCATGTATCAAATTGATTCTCTTGTGATGACCGTTGCACACTAGCAAAAGTGTGGAGTCTTGTTTGACTTTAGTGTCGATGCCTTGTGTGATGAGATTTCCGTTAACCATGCATGATAGATCCTATAATTTTCCCCATTGGTCCGATCGACTAAGTAAGGCTATCTCTTGATATGATGTTAGGCAACTTTAAAGAGTGTGAGCCAATTTGACATATACCTCTTTGTGGCCTACCTTATGAGCATGTGTGAACCTCTTTGTAACACCCCTTGAGCCTTACCTTTCTTTGAAAGAAACTTGATGAACTCATAACCTTTCTTTATCCATTACCCATAATCCTCATGAAGTTGTGGTTAGTTTGAATAGCCAACTTAGGCCAAAAGCCTAAATTGGGGGTGTGGTGAAAAGAAAAGGTAAATCAAGAAGTGCAAGAAAGTCCCTTATTACCCATGGTTTTGAGAAAAATGGAACCCCACCTTATATATAAAAAAAAATGAAAAAGAAAGTTGTAGAATAAAGTACAAAAGAAATGGGGTTTCCAAACAATCCATGGAAAGTGAATAATAGGATGACATATGAGCACTAAAGAGAATGATGAAGGAAAAGGAAATGAAGTGTTGTGAGCACCACATTTCATGAGGATGAAAGTCACTGAGCCTAAATGACCATACCTTTGCAATCAGCCCCATTACAAGCCTTGAAAAGACCTTTTTGATCTTGAGTAAGCTGAAACAAATGTTGACCGGAAAATACGGGCAAACCTGTGGTTGAAAGCATGCATTGTGTTCTTCCTTGTGAGAGTGATCGTTGCATTTGATTCCGAATCTTTAAATTGCAAGCCATTGGGTGTGAATATGGAATCATTCCTTGTGTGAGGGCATTTGAACACTTTGGTTAAGCTTGAACTTGCATTTGAAGCAATTATTGTGAACATGAGATTATTTGATATTGGTGAGTCACAACTTGAATCTTTGAGTGCACATTTGATCTTTGCATAAGTAACTTGAGTCTTGTTGTGTGTGTTCATGATTGAGTCTTGTGTAGCACTATTCGAGACCTCCTTTTTGAATGGCTGAGCTTGAGTTTGCTCGAGGACAAGAAAAAGTTTAAGTTGAGGGTATTGATGAGTCCACCAATTGGACTCATTTAGGGCTATATTTTGATAGAATTAGTGTCCTTAAATGCATATTTTGTCTCATTATTTTGATGAAAACCCTGAAGTTTCAGGTATTTGGAGTTTGAGGGAAAGCATGGACACTACTTAGCAAAAAGGAAAAAAAGCAACTGAAAGAGCAAAGAAATGAAGATCTAAGAATCGCCGAACCCATTTGGCGAGTCGCCAAAAGGTCTTACCTCGCCTTTTGTTCCAATGTGCTGAGCCCTGAAACAAAAGATCAAATCGGCGTTGAAAAGAAGCAGTCGGCGTTTCGACGAGCAGTTCCGTGAAGCAGTACTAGTTGCCCAATGATCCAAAACACGACAATGCTGAAGGATAGAGCAAGACGGCAATGAAACCTACCAAAGGGCGGATCGCCGAGTTGATCGACGATCTCGACTAACGGTGCCTAATGATCCGCTGCAACACAGATTTTTGAAAACTATAAATACTCGTTGAGAGTTGTAGCTTAACATCAGATTTTTAATATAGAATTTTTAACATAGAATTTTGAGTTTTAAGTTTGGAGAGAGTTTTGAAGAACTTGAAGATTCAAAGGGTTTCAACTCCTAGAATTTGGACTTGGGTCTTGTGGATTCTTCACTCTTGGCATGTTTTGAGACTTAAATCTTCATACCCATTTGAATGCAAACTCATATTGGTATAAATTTCTATCTCTTTTACATGTCTAGCTAAAACCCCAATTCTTAGGGTGTGATTTAGTGCATATGGGTTAGATTTTCTGTTGGGTCTTGCTTGATGATGGTTTATTTGTTGTGTAAATGTGATTTCATTTAGTAGTTGTGGTGGAACTTGATGAAATTGTAGTTGCAAATACGATTCCACCTTTGTGTTTTTGGTTTGCTCGAGAGAGAGGTCGTAAAACTAGACTACTAAATTGATGACCGGAGGGATTGGGTTGACATGAGGTTCAACTCGAGAGAGTGAACCCTAGTCCTCTTACCACACACTCAGCTCGAGAGAGTGAGTGGGCTAAGGCAGAGGCTGTTCTTCATGCGGCAACTCGGTGTTCGAGAGAAACCGAGTTGATTCGGGGTAAGTTGCTTGAGGGAGAATTTACCCCCACTATAGTCTAGCCTAGTCACAAATATTCAACGAATTTATTATCAAAAGCATGTACCCAATAGTTTAGTTTATCCCATATTCCTATCACATCCCAAGAACCCTATCTCCTTAATTAGTACTCTTTGCATTTTTGCTATTTTTGTTTACTTGTGACAAACCTCCATTGATATTTGACACTTGCGTCACCCCTTAGATTTAACATGTTTGTATTCAAAAATGTTTTTAGATATGACTAATTAGAACTAAATTTTATTTTTCTATTGATTCTCAAGCCCACTCCCTTGGGACACGACCCCAACCCTTGGTTGGGTTACTTTACTATTGTACGATCGTAGACACTTGCATTGGAAATTGTGTCTTGATTACGCAAACATCACATGAGTAGCTAAATCCACAACTAGGGATGTGAGAACCATGAGTAATTAACAAAGTAGACCTAATAATTAAGTAATATTTGAATAGTGTTCATGCATGTAGTATTGATCTCTTCGTTTTGAATGCTTTTTGATAACAATCAAATTCCCTCTTTAAAACCAATTAAAAGGGACAATGATCGTTGTCAATAAAAACACCCAACTAAGAGTCGGCGTCGAATCCCAAAAGAAATGGTATGCGGTTAATAATTTAATTAGAGAATTAACAAGTAATTAATTCCAATGAAGTTGAAATAACAAATGGGTGGGGAAGTCCACAAAATTTAACAACACAAATTCAGATACCCAATTAACAATATTGAAATAACTGACTATTCACGAAACTAATTGACTCTAGGGGTGTGGAGATTGAATTTTGATTTCACTTGGGGTATTATGGAATTGCTCATTACAATTAATTAATCACAAAGAAGCTAGGTCATCATAATTAGTGCTAATATTCTTCCAATCTCCATGCATCCTTGCATAGAATATCCTTTCCGTCTCATATATATTCCATCCGAAACAACTCAAAACCTTAGATATGCAACTAATTACACTAAATTGCAGCTATTTAACAGATTACCCACTTATATTGGTCTCTTTCCAGCACCAATGCAAGATCAAAATTAAAATTTAAGTTGCCAACCTTAATTTATTAATTAATCACTTGGCAATCAATCAAATATATTATTAACAACTATAGAACAGAGATATTCAACAAACACACTAAATTACATCAACACCTAACCTATAATCACACCCCAAGAGTTTGGGGTTTTAGCTACACATTGCAAAGTGTAAATAGATTATACCTTGCATGAAATTAGCCATGGGTCGCATTAAATTGAGTACTTAATAGAAAACCCACTTCAAATTCATCCTCAATTTACCAATTTCAAGTTCACAAGTTTGAAAAACTCAACACTAAAAGTCTTCTCACACAATGAAAAATGTTTCTCTCTCTAGAATATTTAAACTATTTCTCTCATTTTTTTTCTCACCCTTCTTTCTCTCTCCCCTCTGGGCTATTTATAGTTTCTTAAATTTGCCCAAAAATTAACTATCTCATTCAGTGACATTAGCTGAGTTCACACACTACATAGGGCGAATCACCCATTTATCTTTGCTTCGCCTTTTTCTTGCTTTAGGCTTCATGTGTTTAGGCCTTATTCAGCGATCCCGTTTGAGTTTGCTTTTTTCAGCATGGAAAATCACTGATTGCCACATCATGTCGCCCTTTGGACCATAATTTTATCTGCCAACACTATCAGATGCGACGACATCCACTCACTTCACCTTTCGTTTTTTGGTGGATCGCCATTCTTGCCTCATTTCGCCAATTGACCTTGAGAATTGACTCATTGCACTGTCGACTTAGACGGTCTCATGTTTATATGGTGACTCACCATTCTTGTTAGGCGAACAACAATGTGTAGTTTGCACTTCTTTTTGCATTTTGGCCATTCTTTAAATGATCAATCCTTGCCTTGTCACGACCCAGAGTTACTCCCTAGATGTAACATGGCGTATAGAACCCCGAAGGACTCCATACAAGCCACTTAGTCCTCATAACATAAGAAATACAACAATAAGAGTAAAACATATTTCAAGTCTTAAAAAGTTTTTCATAAAAGAAAGCAGAAGTCTAGACACTTGTCTCATCATAGCAATCTATTACAACATTGAATGAAATTGGGCCTAGCCCATACATCATGTCCAAAAGAGAAATACAATGAAATGGAAATTGAAACAATAACTCCGTCCTCGAAGCATGAGGACTCACCAAAGCTCGGAATCTCAAGATCAACACCTAGCCACGAAACTGACCCTGACTATCGGACCCTACATTTGGGAAAATGAAGGCAAGAGTATGAGTTAGTACAAAAATGCACTAATTATGATAACTATGCATAAAAATAATAAAACATGCTAAAAGGGACATTTAATTTCAAATCATGCAATTTACCAAGTTTAAACATCATATAAGTGGTTAGAAATCATAAGTTATACAACATGGCCAATGTAAGTCAACATCTGCTTTAAAACCTGTGAATTCATAAACAATACTTCATGTAGTAATTTTAGTTTTGTTGTGGGAATAAGCCTTAACCGACATGAGGCCATGTGAGTTATAACGTGATCACCTGGTGTTCCCCACACCAAAAATGGTTGTACTACTTTCCTAAGGTAGAACTATGGGTTGTTAGCTTAGGTGGATCCACTAGGTAAATGACCTACGAGAGCACGTTGTCACGACCCAGGGGTATACCCTAGAAGTAACACGGAGTACTTGATGCTGAAGGGGCCTCATACAAGCCCTTAGCATATCATGAACATAAGATAATAGAAAATACAAAAAATTTAAAACTTATTACAATCGAAGTCATTTTCATAAAAGCAAGCGGAAGTCTTCTATACTTTGTCTCAAACCATCTAATACAACTTTAGAATAATCTCTTGGGACTGCCCATACAATAGTCTCAAAAACATGAAATAAAGACATAAAGGAAATGATGGGTTTTGTCCTCGAAGCTATGAGGACTCACCAAGATCTTCAACTCCTCATCTCCTTAGAAACCTAGCTTCAAGATAGCACTCAAGTCTCCAAACCTTACATTTGATTAGAATGTAGGCAAATTATGCATTAGTACAAAATGTACTAAATATGTTAGCTAGCATAATCATAAGAGCATAAGACAAGGGTTAGTCAATATAAGACATAATCCAAAATCATATGAAATACTTCATGAAACATCAATAATAAGCATAAGAGACAAAATCATCATAATCAACAAAGTCTCCAACATAAGCATCATATAAGCATTCTTTGACTCTTAGTCATCTATACCATAATAGAACTATTCTCAAGTAACCTACAAGCATACATGTGCAATGCATGAATGGCATCCCATAATACCACCCAAGCCAAGTATCCCCTTTTGGTCATCTTAATCATAGCCTATACGCATGGTCAAGTCTTAAGCTTTTCTACCATAAGAGCACCATACTCCTAACTAACCTCAAAGCACACTTGTGCAATGTATGAAAGGCATCCCATACTACCCTTCACGCTAAGCATAACCTTGAAGTCATCATAGTCATATTTACCCTACTTTGGTCTCATTATTATCTTACTTCATGTAGACAAGGGAACTATCTCCTTTAGTCAATCATGTCATGTCAAGGAAGGCAACTATAACACATTCCTATCTAAGCATACATTATATAAGAGAAACACCTCATGAGTCACCTTAAGGCAAGCTTGTGCCATGCATGAGCAAGATCCCATAACCCTACCCATGCTAAGCTAGAGACTTTAGGTTCATCATTCATGTTCATCATCTCTTAACATCATAAGTAAAAGGGTAATCACCTCTTAGTCATGCATGTATTGGAGGGCCTCTAAAGCTACAATCCAAACTAGTCATGCTCATGTTCTTAAATGCAAGGGGGAGTCACCTCAAAGCATAAATGTTTAGTTCATCATGAAAGAAAAAGGGAGTCACGTCAAGCCACACATATCATAGAATCATAAAGACAAGGGTATTCACCTCTAGTAATGTAAATCAATAAGTCATAGGTATTCGCCTCCATGTTCATTATTAGTGGAATATTGGTATTCGCCTCCATATTCATTTTAATGTGTAATGTAGGTATTCATCTCCACATCATCACATAAGGATCATAAGTAATCGCCTCCATGATCAACATAAAGGCTAATGGGTAATCACCGCTTGCCTTGGGAGTCACACATATATGAAGGGTAATCACCTCACACTCCCCATGTTTCATTAACTAGGAGTAAGGGAACTCACCACACATTCCTATCATGTAAAGGTCTTTTAGGGGAATCACCACAAGCCTCATGACATCTCATAGTCCTAGGATTTAGATTCATTTTAGGTGAGAAAACCTTTCAACCTAGAATCATTCTATGTGAGAGAACCTTTCATGTCATATCATATTCATGCATAATACCATATCTAAAATTCTACATTAGACATTGGTATCATCATGACTCAAGTGAATCTATCACTTCACATATTCAAGCATTTATTAGGTAGGTAAAGATCCTTCACCATAACTCTATCCATTAAGCTTCTATTCTCATTTAGACTTTACTCTCAAAGCCTTAGCACATCTAGTTCATCACATTGGTTTTACTTTCAAAACCCTAGTGATTAACATTCATGACTACAAGTCTTGCATTCAAGCTTTACTTCTTGAAAACTTCATTCATACCTAGATTTCAAGGTATTTTAATTACATTCTTCATTACTAGATGATTCTACTCACAATTGATCATAAAGGTTCAATTTCATCTTTACAAGTCATGATACTTCATATTCAATAAAGTCTAGTTCAATTCATGATTATATGTTCCTAACCAACAATTACTACACATGATATTGAGTTAGGAAGATCACCTATGAACCTTCAATTTCACCTCTAATGGCATAAACCTACAAAATATCACATTCATCAAATAGACTAGGGTTAACCATAAAAATCACATGAATTCATCATAATATAATAATTCAATGCTAATACAATCATAATAAGGTATTATCCACTAGATTGGAATCATACCTAAACCCTACCCACAATGTAGAAGGAAACCCTAACTAGAATTGGGTTTTTTTTTACTTCACAATTGGGGGAAAACCTAGGGGGCTCTATGGGTAGAAGAACCCATAGATGAATAAGCTTACATACCTTAATCCAAAGCCCTAATCAAGCTTGCTTCAATGGAGGAAAATCGACCTAGGTTGCTGCCCTTCTTCTTCTTTTTCTTCTTCTTCTTCACTTCTAGAGAGAGGATTTTTGGAGAGAATTTGGGGTTCTTTGAAGAATGATCTAATTGACTTAGTTTAGGGGTATATTAGGTTTATATAGGTGGTTTAATAACTAACTAACCGACCTCCATTAAACCCTAACTAATTACTAATTAACCCCCAAACCCCTAACTTAAAAACTAACACTTAAAAATTGCCCTCATTCATGAAACCCCCACCCACGAACCATGGGTGGGGTCACAGATCGTGCTGAACCTCCGTAGGTGCTGGTCTGTGGCCTAAAGTTTCAGGCCAACTCAGTCCTTGACCCACGACCCCAATCCATGGGGCATGGGTCCACCTACGACCAGTAGGTGGCAAAAGTAGGTCACTTAAATTTGGCAGTTTTGGGGGCTTCTGTGGGGTCCTCCTCAAGGACCCCTTTGGTTGGTCCTTGGGGGGGTCGTACCTTGATGTTTTTCCCCTAAACCTCCATTCTAATTAAGAGAATCATTTTTGTGATTTTTAACCCTCATACCACACTCTAAAACTCTTACGAAAAGCTCTAGAACTCTCTAGTTCAACTTATTAGTTTCCGGGTCGTAATACACGTAGTTTATGGGATAAGGAGATTGTTACTAGAAACCCGGCCTTAACTGACGTGAGGGCTTCCACCTCAAGAGATTTCTTATAGAAACCAGACCTCTACTGATTCCATCTAATATCAATATCCACGTGATGCTAAGCATTAATCCGACCAAATACTTAGTAAGTCTTAACTTGATTCATGTCTCATGGAAGGATGTCCTTGACAATAAATCCAAAAGAGTTCATTAGGATAGCTCTTAGATCATTCGTGAGAAAACCTTTCACCGTCCATGTCTACATGTAAATCTAAGATTCAATTAGGTGAGAAAGCCTTTCAACCTTAGAATCTTCGTTATGTGAGAAACCTTTCACATCATGTTCATTATGTGGTCATGAGAATAGCCTTTCAATCAACACAACAAAAATATCATAATCACTGACACTTCACTCTCAAAGTGTTCTTAAAGCATTTACATAGATTTCATGAAAACAAGCATACATACAATACTTTTCTATTTCAAGGTTCAAAAACCTACTTTCAATCACGACATCTAGAATTCAAGCATTAGATAGGGATTTCATCATAATTTCACGTGATTCTATCACCTTATGCCTCAATTCATCAAATTCACCTTTCATCAACAAAGACCCACATCATAAGATCAAAATTGAGAAATATGAGAATTTCATGGGTTCTTGGGGATACATCATAAAAACCATAGGAAATCATCAATTCATGCTAAATATAACATACTTCAACCATTAGAATCAAGTTTTAAAGGAACCCATGACTTTTGAACCAAACCCTAACAATGGGGGATTTCTATCTTTCTTTTGAAATTGAATTTTGAAAAAACTCCATGGAAGGAAGATTCCCATGGATGAAATCTATCATACCTTAACAACAAAGCCCAATGCTAAGCTTCAATGGAGGAATTGTTCCTTGACCTTGATCCTAGTTAAACTTTCTTCTTCTTCTTTTCCTAGTTTCTAGAGAGAGAAATATTTGAGAGGAGAGGTTTTGGGGGATTTAATTTGGGTTTTGGGAAATAATGACTTGAATGGAGTGTTTAAAGGGTTAAAATCACTTATATAGGTGTACAAAACTAAGACAAAATGACCTCACTTCATTTAAGTTGAAACCGGAATTACCCATTTACCACCAACTTGCCAGCCTACTGCCCAAGGACCACGTGAGGTTCCACGAGCCGTGGTCCCCTTCGTGGACCATGAGGCAACGGCTAGGCAGCCTTCCCCCAAAACCCTAGGCTCTAAGTCATCTTCACGACCCTTCCCACGACCGTGGTCCCTACCACGGGCCGTGGAGACCTTCGTGGCCCATGGACCAGTGGCTAGGGAAGAGTTCCCTTTATCCAAACATACTAAGGCACCTCCACGAGCCTTCCTATAACACCCCGTATTCTAGACAGACTAGAAATGCAGAATTCCAACAATTGTAGGTGCCACCAACGGTATCACCTACGGACCGTAGGTGGGGTCCGTAGTTGGTCACTTGCAGCCCCTCCCCAGAAAGCCCATAAAATTTGGCTGTCCCGAAATACGCCAGGACCTACGGACAGTAGGTGGGACCACGGTCTGTGGTTCAGAACCCCCAACAGCCCATCTCTAAAGCTAGTCGACGACTGACAGGATGGATCGTAGGTCAGTTGACGGTCCGTCGGTTGGCCCCAACAACTCTTAAGTCAGGGGTCGTTTGGTATTTTCCCTATGCCTTGGAAACCTAAACTACGTCGTTAAACCCCTAAACTATGTCGTTTTGGTCAATTTTAGCCTAGTAACTTAATTAGACTTTACCCAAGTCAACTGATACGCTCAAATTACACCTCCCTAAAGAAGCATAAGCGATCGTTATCAAGTGAAGAACCCAACTTGTAGGTTAGGGTCGATCCCACGAGGAAAATGGTTTAGACTTTACTTTAACACACAATTATATTCAATTAGTCAAAGTACTTCCAAAAAAACAACAATTAATTTAAGGGGGGTTTTGTGAAACCAATTGTAAGAATTCAATAAGTAATCAGAAATCAGAAGTCAATTTTGGTTGTTATCAAGATGAGAGAATTAACTAGGGTATACGTGTTCCCCACAAGCTCATAACGCAGTAATCCTAGTAATAGCAATCCTTTCCTAGTGTACCACATGCA
>JAJOOS010002320.1:0-33338 GCA_029582725.1 Solanum chiquidenum
GAAGCATCACAATACACCACATAGCCTTCTGAACCGTCTGGTAATGCAAGAACTGGTGTTGATGTCAACCTGTCCTTCAGCTCCTGGAAACTATGCTCTCAAGTCTCAGTCCCTGGAACCTAGCTGCTTTTTGAGTCAGCTTCATTAATGGGGCTGAAATTGAAGAAAACCCCTCTACAAACCTTTTGTAGTACCCCGCTAACCCTAAGAAACTACGAACCTCAGTCGGAGTCATGGGTCTGGGCCAAGTCTTTACGGTCTCAATCTTTTGTGTATCAACTGCAATGCCTGCATCTGATACAATATGGCCTAAGAAAGCTACAGAGTTCAACCAGAACTCACACTTGTAAAACTTTGCATAAATTTCTCATTTTCGAAGAACCTGAAGGACTGCTCGTAAATGATTTCCATGCTCAACTTTTGAATGTGAATACACCAAAATATGATCAATAAATACAATCACAAACAAGTCTAGATACAGCCTAAATATACTATTCATCAGGTCCATGAACACTGTTGGGGCATTAGTTAATCCAAAAGAAATTACCAAGAACTCAAAGTGTCCATATCTGGTTCTAAAAGCTGTCTTTGGAACGTCTTTCTCCCGAACTCGTATCTGGTGGTACCCTGATCTTAAATCAATCTTTGAGAAGCACTTAGCACCTTGTAACTGATCAAACAAGTCATCGATCCTCGGAAGGGGATACTTATTCTTTATAGTCGCCTTATTCAGTTGTCGATAATTGATACACATTCTTAGTGAGCCATCTTTCTTTCTTACGAATAACACTGGCGCACCCCATGGTGAAGCACTAGGCCTGATAAAGCCTTTATCCAGCAAGTCTTTCAGCTGATCCTTCAACTCATTTAGCTCCACAGGAGCCATTCTATAAGGAGGGATAGATATGGGTTATGTACCTGGTACCATATCGATAGTAAAATAAATTTCCCATTTTGGAGGGATACCAGGGAGCTCGTCTGGAAATACATCTTGAAACTCATTAACTACCGGAATAGATTGAAGAGTCGGTGGTTCTGCATCTATATGATGAATGTGAACAACATGATAAATACAACCCCTAGTAATCACCCTCCTCGCCTTAAGGTAGGAAATAAACCTACCTTTCGGCGTTGTTGTGTCTCCTTTCCATTCCCGAACTTCCTCTCCTGGAAAGTGGAATCTAACAATCTTTGTCAAGCACTCAACATTAGCATAACAAGACGCTAACCAGTCCATACCCATAATGACGTCGAAATCGACCATCTCTAACTCTACGAGATCTACAGAGGTCTGACAGTCGATAATTTCTACCATGCAACCTCGATATACTCTCCTAGCAATAATAGACTCACCAACTAGTGTAGATACCCAAGGGCGCCATATTCTAGGAGCCCAAACTATGTGATTGGATAAATCCTCATGCGGGTCAAGGGCTCATTCTCCTTCCCCTTTTTCAAACTACGATTCATATTTTTCATAGAGAAATCTCTGATCAAGGATAGACCAAGAGCCCTTTTGCATCATATCTAAGGGATTCCTCATTTCGGGCGAAAGAAGCAATGTCACTCGATCATTATCAAACTGACTGCAATCTTTTTTTGTCTGTGAAGATCCCACCAGAGCACCCTCTACTTCTAATAGGCCATGAACTAGATCAGAATCATTCTCAACAAGTCCATAAGAAGTGATCCTATTTTTTTCATCGGGTACGAAGAAAGACCAAAGATCTTGAGCGACCGATCCAGAAGAACAACTCAAAAGACAAAGAAGTATCGTTAATCTATTCATGCTCATTCGAAGCTCGAAGTACCATTTGTACAAATAAGAATCCCCTTCGTTACATGATTTCTTATTCATATAGATAGATATAGGATATATGGGGTAATTACTTAGAAGTGCATTTGGTTCTACAACCCTTCCTATCTGATAGAAAAGGATCCCATGATCCTGAACCGATCTTACCTGGGATTGCAAATCCCAAGTTTGTCTATGAAGAGTGGATCTAATTGTATTAGTGTGTATAATGGATTTCTTCTGTGTAATACTAATCAATAGGACCTCATTAGTAACTGCTACAAGATCTCGTGCATTGGAACCCATGGTTATGGACCCGAATCTGTTAGTATGGAACATTTTCTTTTCCAAGTGAAATCTCGTAGTATATGAAAGAGTGAAAAACTACTTTCGTTGTTGTGGAATAAGAAGCCTTTGTATCTTAATGCACGTATTTAATTTATTTGGAGCTATTAGAGTGGGATCCACTTTTTGGGGTATATGAGTCAAAGCAATAACAAGAATATTTCTAGTAGAACATCTTTCACAATCCCTGGAGAAATGGTTCACTAATAGATCGAGGGATAAGTCATTCGACTCATTCACATCCAGATCATGAATGTTTGAAATCCATATTATGCAAGGAGATATTGATTTTAGTAATTTGAACTGAAGGGTGATATAAAATAGATATATTTCTGGCATCATATCCACAGTTTGCCCATTCATCCTAGTTAGCATTTCCAGCTCCGTATCAAGGTCACGATCGATATCGTCACTAGCATCAAGATTTTCACTATCATCAATATCGTCATTATCATCAATATCAATCTCATCAAGAAGAAAACCTTTAGACTTGTTATCCATGAACTTGTTCAGAAATACCGTAATGAAAGGATCATATGAGTTTGTCGATAGGTATATGACCAAATAGGATCGTCCAGTTCCTATAGAACCTATCACTAAAATACCCCTAGAGAGGGATAAGGCTATGCGGAGCGAAAACGGTTTCCAGGATATGGGAAATGAAAACTATTTTCCCCACACAAAGTTTGTGAGCAAGGATTATCCGTCTTTCTGCTAAACATGATAGATTGAATTCGTAATTCATTAGATGTTTTTTATGAATGTCAACTAAGTATCGTAAATAAATTTCTCTCGGTTGTTCAATCATTTAATAACCAGAGTCATTCTTTGATAAATGATCACTATGAGTCAGACTCAATAGAATTTGATCAATCCTATTTTCTTTCGTTAAGGTGGAGAACTGAACCAAGAATTATATTTCTTCATCATCAATCGACTCACTGTTCGTGACCCATGATTCTATTTTCTCATCAATCCAATCCCCGTTCACGATTTTTCTTTTTCTTATGAATGAATAGATCTCTTTACTTGTATGAATTAGATGTCTCGTATTTCTCAAAAAAGTGATTTGATTGATGGGATTTGGTATGAGATTTATATTCCAATCTTTCTTCTTAGAACTTATTGATTTGACCCCATAAGCGGGACCAGGCATGTTGCCGCCAGAAGCAGAACCCTATATTTCTTCTAGAGAATCTCCTAATTGTTCCAGAGCAACTAAAAAGAGATTCTTTAACCAGAAAGAATTTGGTTCAGATGTAGGATACCTATCCAGAGTTTTCGCAACTCAATCATAGATGATGGAATCATCAAATATTTTACCTTTTCAAACTCTGTCTGTAACTCACTAGAGGCCCTGGAAACATAGAGAAGATGTGTACGAACGAGATATCCAACAACAAGAAGAAGGAATGGATTGAATAGAGGAACTTCCGAGCATTTGGCGATCTCAAATGTGTCGATATAAATGGTGACTCATTATTTCGATGAATCATTTCTTCGGCCAAAAGAAGATTATGTAAACACTTACTCGAGATCTCACTTATCAGATTCCATTGTGGAAGACACAATTTTTTCTAAAGAATTCGCCATGATGTACCTGATCCATGCATAATATCAGGAAAATTGGATACAAAATTTTGACTGCTACTTAGTATTGGCAATAGGTCTGAAACAATATCTAAAAATATCAAATTTAGATATTTGTACCCTGTCGAAGTAAGGAACCATGGCATATATGTTTGGAATAGATTACATTTTGAGAGAGTTGAAAAAGCACTATCTCGTTGAAAGGTTCTACACATTTGCCCTTTCTCAACGCATTTGTTTAGGCAAAGACTCCATTTTTCCTCTTTTCGGATGATAAATCTTTCTCGGAACATGGAGTGTAAATCAAATCCATGTTTGAATTGAAATTGAAATACTGATGCAAATTCTTCCCTTCTGCATCAAATAGATTCATATCTGAAAGAGGTTGACAATAAGTTCTTTCAAAATTGACAAATTGCCCCTCTGTTAGAGGTGTTCGAGAAATGTGTGCGATCAAGTAAATATCTCTACGAACGAATGGATCGGATCAACTTGGAAAATGTAAATATTTGTACAAGTTATACATTTCGTCACCACTTTGTCGAAAATCGTTAGGTATGAATATGTTAGATACCTGTGACTCGATTGGTGAAATAGTATCTCTCTCCCAAAAAGCATGTTTTGTTTTACCGACGCACAAAGAAAATAGTTTCTTGCGAATGAACAAGATATTGAGAAATTGTCCATACGTAAAATCCAAATTATTGATACGGGCCTTTTCCACAGAAAAGGGGAATCTTGTGTTCCAATAGAAGCAGAAATGATGTGGATTATTCAAGAATCGAAGTTGATTTGCTTTATAAAAAAAAGATATCAATGAACTTCTATGAAATGGTTTCACGGGATTCAGCCAATTGTCTTGATCGTGGAATATCATTGACAAATAGGAATCTGGGTTATCAAAGGATATCCTGCGATTATTTCTAGTATGGAATGAGTCAATCATCCATTTTGGTATCTTATTGAACAAAAATGGTGATATTGTTCCTCCATTGATCAAGAATTTCAATTTTTGGGAAGTATCGTGATCGTCCAATAAGAAGGGTTTCAATTTTTTCAAATGAACAATTTTAAGACCTATTGATTCTAACAACTGATTGCAGAGTTGATCATTCGGACCTTTCATGTCACTCCCCAGATTCAAGGGGCGCAACTGGATCCTAATGCAAAAACTCAGGCTCAAGCCGACCCTGCTGAACCATTTGCTACTAGCGCATGGCAGCCACACGCAATGAAGAAAACAAACAAGTATATCTCGGCTTAAAATTAAGCCCTCGGCCGGCAAGGCCCCTGTAAATATATCCATAAAAGAAACAGCCTCTCTGAGGAGGTCTACTGGATCATCTGTCGGGACCTGCATGCATGAATGCAGTGCCCCCAGGCAATGGGGCGTCAGTACAAAATATTGTACAGAGTATGAAAGACAATAGACTATGAGTAGGTATCCTAATATACTGGAGTAATCCGGTAAATAAATCAAGAATAAGATAAGCATATTGACCTTATCCTAAATCTAAACTTATAAAAATTAATAAAACAACAACCTAACCAAGCCCCCATAAGCTCGGCAGGTACAAAAAGCACAGAAGACCACCTACCTAGGCCCCCATAATCCCAGAAGGTGCCAATCAGTCTATACACCCTTATCGGTAGTCTCCTAGCCCCGTAGGCATTCACACAGCCCTCTTAGGCAATAGTATAGCCTCGTAGGCAGCACATAGATCTCTTAGGCATTAATATAGCATATAGGCAACTCATAGCCCTCTTAGGCAACAACATGGCCCCGTAGGCAACTCATACCCCTTCTAGGCGTCAATATTGCTCTATAGGCAACTCATAGCCCTTCTAGGCGTCAATATAGCCCTGTCGGCCCTTCGAGGCATAAATCACATTCTTGCAGCAAACCACAATAGCCCAAAGGGTAACAATAACAATCCAACAGCGAAAAACAAGCAATATAGTTATAAGAAACGTATACAAATAGCCTCTACATCGTATCCAACATCGGGACACTACTACTGAATAAGAATCTCGATAAGAGAGGATTATATCCACTCGAGCAGCCAACAATCAACAATAATGGCTACAAGTATAACAACGATAACAACTCCATTACAGTGCTCCTAAGCTTTAAGGAAACATGTCGTAAGAAGAGAATAGTCTTAACATACCTTTTTCACTGAATTCACGTGGCCTAATGACTTTTACTCATAACTCCCTCGATACTACAACAAGGTAGGACCATAATAAACACACAAAAATAAAAGATACCATGAAAATACAATAAAAGATATGTATTTCCGTCGCAAATTACCATTTTTTGCTTATACAAGCTAGAGTCGATGAAAGAAGGGTCTTACTTCGATCTTAAGTTTGTAATACACCTCAAATCCTTCAAATATATCCAAACCCTTGCTGTCCCAATACTAAAGTTTGATACGGTATGAAATCGATAAAAAAAATTATACCACGATGATGAGCCCAACGTGTAGAACAACTTTCGTCAAGGACTTAAGTCGAGAAAATCTACACTTTAGTTGATCCTAGAAATGGGTTTCTCTAATTTGTCTTGTTCTTAACAAAAATATGAAGAAAAGGTTTGAATAAGAAGATATATGTAAAGTTCCACCGACCTAGGGCCCCACCTCACGTGCCTGCTTGCGCAATCCCACAAAAACGCAAATATCTCTCTATTCTGAAATCGTATAAACAAAAGATTTGATGCATTGGAAATTAGACTCGTAGACCTTCGATTCGATAGGTCATGGGCCCCATAACTCTTTATAGATTGGTATAAAATCTCTAAGACATTTGACCCAAATTTCAGAGAAATCTTTAAAAAGGAACCTATGATAACTTCCGCCAACTTTTATTTTGCCACTTACCTAACTTCAAAACTTGAGATGCAACACTTGAACACTTAAAATAGGACATACCACATCATTCTTAATTTATTATTCACCCTCCTTGTCTTTCTATGGAGATACGAGTAATTTTAGATGTTTTGAAATGTCGGGCTATTACATTTCAATTCTTCATAGATATAGATCTCGGACCTATTAATGGGGATATTTTCGAAACTCACACAGAAAAAAGGAAGTGAGTTAGACAAAAATAAAATCAACTTAAACAAAAAAAGAAGTGATTTGGACAAAAAGAAACGAAGTGACTTAGACAAATCTTTTTTGTCGATAACCTCAGACCAATCAATCGAATATTGATTAATACGTAATCAATTGAACACTACTTAAAAATGGCTCTTCTGCTCCAAAATGGACTGTTCCAAATGTTCCTGGAAACTCTTCCTCCCATTGGACCATTTGTATCTATATGCATCAAGATCTCGATTCATGGAACTCTCGGTTCAAGAAATCAAATTAAGATGCTCGAACCATTTCTTCTGAATCTTTTTCAAATTCAATAAATATAGGTTGATCATGTATTTCATTATAGTTCTATAATTCAGAGTGTCCTTTCCTTTTTGATCCCTTTGAATTCCATATTCAAAGTTGCGATCGGATCTATTCATTAAAAGAAATTGATTCAATACATTTCTTATGTACCCATAGGTACCATATTGGATTTGAATCAGGTTTCGGATCAACCTACATTGAGTGACTACCTCCATTATGTTGTTTCTAGCAAATACCACTATTTTTTGTTTTGGATCTTCCAAATCATTTCCACAGGAGATCCTGACCCATTTTTTCTGAACCTTCGAGAAAAAGATTCATTCTATTTATAAAAAATAGGAGGTAGAACCAATAAAGATTTATTTTTGGATTCATCCCTGGCCTCATTCAAGAATTATTTTTTTCCAATCTTCAAGAATCAATAGAAAAGGTAAATCCCTTATGATACACCAGATCCAGCTCGGCTACTGATAGAGTGAATAGATCTGCCATTTTTTGAAATCTCTCTTCTGATGCAAAATTGTAGTGTAATGCGTATCCTCCCCTGTTCCAGTCATGTAATAGATGAAATAAATCAAAAAATGGATTTTTTGTTCAAGAATGAAATCTTATTGGAACTGTCCATATCTGGTTCATCCTTCGGAACCATATCACATCTTGGATCTGATGAAATAGGATGAATTGACATGGTATTTTGTAAATACGTATTTATCTTGAATATATTAACCATTTCTTTCTTTGCTGATCGTCTGGAAGGGACAAAAGAAAGATCTTGTTGTTTCTTGAACAACTTCTTATCTCTAGTGGACCTCTAAGTAGGATTCGAACCTTGATGAAGTTCTGACCATCTATCACAGAAAAAAGAATGAATGGATCTTGTAGGATTCCCAAGAAATTCTTTGATTTCTTCCGGAAACAAATGATTAATCATCTGCTTCTCACGTTCCGTAAATAGCCAGGACACTGAGGAATATCCAGAAAGGCATTTTGGGAATTGGACTAATTCTATCTCTTTTCGTTTCGTTTGAAGAAAGGAAGGATCCCAAAGAATCGATCTTTCTTTTTGTTGTTGAATCTCTCTTTGATTAATCAATGTGTGATATTCCAAATCCTCATTACTAATGGAATCCAAATGATCTCTAGATTGATCAGAAGAACCTTTCAGTTGGCTAGAATCCGTTACTTGAACAAAGCTAGATCTTGTGGAATCATATTGAATATTTGACGATACATTTTGTACCTTGCTAAAAAACCGATCCTTGTTTACCAACCACACATTGTCTAACCAAATCCAATTCTCTCTCAACACGTTCCTCAAAAAATCTGATTCGGGTGAATTCTTCACCCAACTAACGAAGAGATCTTGGCGGAATTGCCACATATGAAATTTAGCACAGTTTTGCAAAGAAATAGCCCACTTGTTTCTCGAGAAGAGATGGGAAACATGCTCAATATCATTTGATTTAATAGTTGACCCAACTCCTTGTTGTTTTAAGAAACCTTCCACTTTAATTGGTATTTTTTCAGGAAAAGCAGACATGAGATATGAAATCCAGTGTTTCACTAAGATTTCGAATAGCGGTCCCGAATTCAAGTTGATTCTATTTCGACTCTTCCTCAGAGAAAGACGATCAAACAATTCCCAATCATGGTCCTTGCACATCAGATTATCCATATAATATACAAAAAGGAACTCCAGATATTTGAGATCTTTCTCTTTGAATAAGATCTCAATTCCAGCGACGGTTTAATTAGATATCTTACATCTAGAATCCCTCTTTTTATCGATCCAGTTCCTCCACCAACGCGAACCCCAGTTAGATTCAGGCATGCTACACTTTTTAGTTATTGGGAGAACCCAAGTACTATATTTCGGATTCAGGAAACAACTCTCAGAGATATTTTTTCCTTTAGGAAGATACAGGAGCGAAACAATCAACCAGCTGATATTGGAAGACCCAACGGATTCTTCCAATGTATCATTTCTGGGTCCAATGGAATTCATAGGTATAGGAAGAAGCCTTATCAAATAGAGATTTTTTCTTTCGACCATATTTCGATTGTTAATACAATATATAACGACAGCTACTACAAAGAGTATTACACCTTTGATCGTGAAATATCGATTGCTTGTTGAACCCTGTGAATTGCGTGAAAGTAGGATACTCCAAATTTGGGGGTCAAAGAGTTTTAGAAAACGTTCTTGGTGGAAAAAAATGTGAATGAAAGATCCCACTGAATTGAATTGGGTCCATGAATCTAAGAAATGGTGAGAATTCTTGATCTCCCTCAATATCTCTCTCAATTCAAAAATCCAGGATTTGAATTGATGTCCTCTCATTGATTCCTCCTAAATTACATTGATTTATCCTAAAGAATTCATTTCAATTGGAATTTGGTTATTCACCATGTACGAGGATCACCACTAAGCATCCATGGCTGAATGGTTAAAGTGCCCAACTCATAATTTGTGAATTCGTAGGTTCAATTCCTACTGGATGCACGTCAATGGGACCATCGAATAAGTCTATTGGAATTGGCTCTGTATCAATGGAATCTCATCATCCATACATAACAAATTGATGTGGTATATTCATCTCATAATTTATTAACAGTAAGAACTAGCATTCTTATTGAGACTATAACTCATAGGAAAGAAAATAGATTTATGGATGGAATCAAATATGCAGTATTTACAGAAAAAAGTATTCGGTTATTGGGGAAAAATCAATATACTTCTAATGTCGAATCAGGATCAACTAGGACAGAAATAAAGCATTGGGTCGAACTCTTCTTTCGTGTCAAGGTAATAGCTATGAATAGTCATCGACTTCCGGGAAACAGTAGAAGAATGGAACCTATTATGGGACATACAATGCATTACAGACGTATGATCATTACTCTTCGACCCGGTTATTCTATTCCACCTCTTAGAAAGAAAAGAACTTAAATAATAATACTTAATAGCATGGCGATACATTTATTCAAAACTTCTACCCTAAGCACATGCAATGGAACCATAGACAGTCAAGTGAAATCCAATCCACAAAATAATTTGATCTATGGACAGCGTTGTTGTGGTAAAGGTCATAATGCCAGAGAAATCATTACCGCAAGGCATAGAGGGGGAGTTCATAAGCCTCTATACCGTAAAATTGACTTTTGATGGAATGAAAAGGACATATATGGTTGAATCGCAACCATAAAATACGACCCTAATCAAAATGCATACATTTGTCTCATACATTATGGGGATGGTGAGAAGAGATATATTTTACATCCCAGAGGGGCTATAATTGGAGATACCATTGTTTTTGGTACAGAAGTCCCTATAAAAATGGGAAATGCCCTACCTTTGAGTGCGGTTTGAACTATTGATTTACGTCATTGGAAATAACCAATTAGGATTACGATGAAACCTAGAAATCGATCACTGATCTAATTTGAGTACCTCTGTAGGATAGACCTCAACAGAAAACTGAAGAGTAACGATAACAAGTGATTGAGTTCAGTAGTTCCTCATATAAAATTATTGACTCTAGAGATATAGTAATATGGAGAAGACAAAATTGTTTCAAGCACCGACAGAACCAGAAGTGCCCCTTCTTTCAAAGAGAGGAGGATGGGTTATTCTCATTTCATTTGATGGTCAGAGGTGAGTTGAAAGTTAAGCAGTGGGAATTCTAAAGATTCCCTGAGGAGGAATAGAGAAGTCTCCTACGTTATCCATAATATGTGGAAGTATCGACGTAATTTCAGATAGTCATTCGGTCTGAATGTTACATGAAGAACATAAGCCAGATGACGGAACGGGAAGACCCAAGATGTAGAAGATCATAACATGATTGAATCGGCAAATTTGGATTCATATATATATCCACCCATGTGGTACTTCATTCTATGATATATATAAGATCCATATGTATCGATATCATCATCTACATCCAGAAAGCCGTATGCTTTGGAAGAAGCTTGTACAGTTTGGGAAGGGGTTTTGATTGATCAAAAGAAAAATCTACTTCAACAGATATCTCCTTAGGCACGGCCATACATAACATAGAAATCACACTTGGAAAGGGTGGAGAATTAGCTAGAGCAGCGGGTGCTGTAGCGAAACTGATTGCAAAAGAGAGGAAATCAGCCACATTAAAATTACCTTCTGGGGAGGTTCGTTTGATATCCAAAAACATCTCAGCAACAGTTGGACAAGTGGGGAATGTTCGGGTGAACCAGAAAATTTTGGGTAGAGTCGGATCTAAGCGTTGGCTAGGTAAGCGTACTATAGTAAGAGGAGTAGTTATGAACCCTGTAGACCATCCCCATGGGGGTGGTGAAGGGAGAGCCCCAATTGGTAGAAAACAAACCACAACCCCTTGGGGTTATCCTGCACTTAGAAGAAGAAGTAGAAAATTGAATAAATATAGTGATAATTTGATTCTTCGTCGCCGTAGTAAATAGGAGAGAAAATAGAATTTAATTCGTCATTTTTACAAAAACTTTACAAAAAAAAATAAGAGTAAGTTTGTGACACGTTCACTAAAAAAATCCCTTTGTAGCCAATCATTTATTTTAAAAAATGATTAGCTTAACACAAAAGCAGAAAAAGAAATAATAGTAACTTGGTCCCGGGCATCTACCATTATACCCACAATGATCGGTCATACTATACCTATCCATAATGGAAAAGAGAATTTTCCTATTTATATAATGGATAGTATGGTAGGCCACAAATTGGGAGAATTTCCACCTACATTAAATTTTAGAGGACATGCAAAAAGTGATAATAGATCTCATCGTTAATATTAATAAAAAAATCTAGATGCTTATGATTCAGTAGTAGGAGACAAACCTTATGCTAAAGAAGAAAAAAATAGAAGTATATGCTTTAGGTGAACATATATATATGTCTGCTAACAAAGAACGAAGAGTAATTGATCGAATTTGCGGACGTTCCTATGAGGAAACACTTACGATACTAGAACTCATGCACTATCGATCACGTTATCCCATTTTGAAATTGGTTTATCTGCAGCAGCAAATGCTAGTTACAATATGGGTTCCAGCGAAACTAATTTAGTCATTTGTAAAGCCGAAGTCAATGAAGGTACTACTGTGAAGAAATTGAAACCTCGTGCTCGAGGACGTAGTTTTTCGATAAAAAGATTGACCTGTCATATAACTATTGTAATGAAAGATATATCTTTAGGTGATGAATATGGAGAGATGTCTTCGTTAAAAAAGATGAGATGGAAAAAAAATCTATTACTATGATGTATCGTGATATGTATAATAGCGGGGGATTATGGGACAAAAAATAAATCCACTCGGTTTCAGACTGGGTACAACCCAAGGTCATCATTCCCTTTGGTTTTCACAACCCAAAAATTATTCTGAGGGTTTACAAGAAGATAAAAAAATAAGAGATTGTATCAAGAATTATGTATGACAGAATATGAGAACGTCCTCTGGCATTGAGGGAATTGCACGTATAGAGATTCAAAAAAGAATCGATCTGATCCAGGTCATAATCTTTATGGAATTCCCAAAATTATTAATAGAAAGTCGATCGCGCAGAATCGAAGAATTAAAAATGACCTTACAAAAAGAATTTAATTGTGTAAACCAAAAACTTAACATTATTGTCGCAAGAATTGCAAAACCTTACGGAAACCCTAATATTCTTGCAAAATTTATAGCTGGAAAATTAAAGAATATAGTTTTATTTGAAAAGCAATGAAAAAGGCTATTGAATTAATAGAACAAGCGGATAAAAAAGGAATTCAAATACAAATTATGGGGCGTATGGACGGAAAATAAATTGCATGTGTCGAATGGATCAGAGAAGGTAGGGTTCCCCTACAAACGATTCTAGCTAAAATTGATTATTGCTCTTATATAGTTAGAACTATCTATGGAATATTGGGCATCAAAATTTGGATATTTCTAGACGAGGAATAATTTTACTACTTGTCTTTCCCTTCTATCCAATGATTGAAAAAAAAAGACCAATTCATTCTTTTTCTAATCAATAAAAATTCTATTGACCATTTGATATAATTGCTATGCTTAGTGTGTGACTCATTGGTTTTGTTAGGGTTAGGATTAAAAAAGCCCAGTCGACATAGTATGAACTAAAAACTATATAACTAATAACCAACCCATCACTTCACATTATCTTGATATAATGAACCAATCAAGATATGATATATAGGTCATATCTTTGTAGCAACTAAAATCTTTTGCATAAACAAAAAAAATCTGATTCTAAGTCGTAAAGCAAAATAGACAAAAAAAATGTGGATAAACGGAAGGATGCGAGAAAGAGAGAAAAAGAATACCAATGATATAAAATTCCAATATGTAAGGTCTATGAGTAATCTCATAAAAGGCAGTGTAATAAAGCATCAATACGCATTCATACCATACTAAAAAGAATCTTCTTATAGAAATAGTACAAAAATCAAGAGCTTCGAGCCAGTAAAGATTGAGAAGATTAACTCAATAACCAATTTGATTATGAGCTGCATTGTAGAATTCGGACCTAACCATTAAGTAAGAAGTGATGGGAACGACGAAACTTGTGAATGCAAAAGATTCTATTGAAAAAGGAATCTTAATGATTCACTGGTCGGGATGGCGGCACGAACTAGAGATTAATTCATGTATTCTGAGATCTGAGAAGTCACGAGTTAATCCTACAAATGAAATAGGGATTGAAAGACCGCGAAAACCTTTTTAATTGCAAAATTTAGTACCATACAATAAAGGACAAAATAAGGATTTTGTATAATAATACAATTTTTTTTCTCTTTAGGAAACTACAAAGTTTAGTTATCTATTCAAACAAGATATACAAATTACTAATAGATTTAATGAAATCTCAAAGAAGCCCATGTTCAAGGTATTACTCAGTAAATACATATATATCTTCACTTAAGATTGACTATTCTAGCTTAATTCAAATTGAATTTTTTTGAATCCTTTTATTTGCGAGGAGCTGGATGAGAATAAACTCTCACATTCGGCTCTGTAGTAGAGATGGAATTGAAGAACCAACCATCAACTATAACCCCGAACGAACCAGATTCCGTAAACAACATAGAGGCAGAATGAAGGGTATATCTTTTCGAGGTAATCGTATTTCTTTCGGTAAATATGCTCTTCAGGCACTTGAACCTGCTTGGATTACATCACGACAAATAGAAGCAGACCGACGGGAAATGACACGAAATGCACGTCGTGGTGGGAAAATATGGGTAAGTATATTTCCAGACAAACCAGTTACACTAAGACTCGTAGAAACACTTATGGGTTCAGGAAAAGAATCCCCTGAATATTGGGTAGCTGTTGTTACACCCGGGTGAATACTTTATGAAATGGGTGGAGTAATAGAAAATATAGCCAGAAGGGCTATTTCACTAGCGGCATCCAAAATGCCTATACAAACTCAATTCATTATTTCTTAATGTAATAGAAAAAAATGTAGAAAGGGCTCTTAAATATGAAACAAAACCGCATGTTTTTTTTTTTTGGACAAAAAAATTTCTTTTTTTTCTTCTCCCTTTGCATTCAAAGAACGGATTAAAAAAATGATTCAACCTCAGACCCATTTAAATATAGCGGATAATAGCGGGGCTCGACAATTGATGTGTATTCGAATCATAGGAGCTAGCAATCATCGATATGCTCATATTGGTGATGTTATTGTTGTTGTGATCAAAGAAGCAGTACCAAATATGCCCCCAGAAAGATCACAAGTAGTCAGAGCTGTAATTTTGCGTACCTGTAAAGAACTCAAACGTGACAACGGGATGATAATCTGATATGATGACAATGCTGCAGTTGTTATTGATCAAGAAGGAAATCCAAAAGGAACTCAAATTTTTGGTGCAATCGCCAGGGAATTGAGAGAATTAAATTTTACTAAAATAGTTTTATTAACTCCCGAGGTATTATAAAATGAAATTGTGATATGTTTCGAGTGGGGTATTTGTAAGAAATAGATTAATTAGTAGATTGAAACTCACACATATATCTTTAATAATTCATATCATATTCAAAAATAAATAAGTAAAAAACACGTTGATTATATCAAATTTGGAGACCCCAATAATTTTAGTTCATCATGAGCAGGGACACTATTGCTGAGATAATAACTTCTATACGAAATGCTGATATGGATCGAAAAAGGGTGGCTCGAATAGCATCTACTAATATTACAAAAAATATTATTCAAATACTTTTACGAGAGGGTTTTATCAAAAACGCGAGAGAATATCGAGAAAACAACAAATATTTTTTGGTTTTAACCCTGCAACATAGAAGGAATAGGAAAAGACCCTATATAAATATTTTAAATTTTAAATGAATCAGTCAACCTGGTCTACGAATCTATTCTAATTATCATCGAATTCCGTGAATTTTAGGTGGAATGGGGATTGTAATTCTTTGTACTTATCGAAGTACAATGACAGACCGAGAGGCTCGACTAGAAAGAATAGGTGGAGAAATTTTGTGTTATATCTGCTAATCCTTTATAATATGCAAATTGGATTCGAAACTTCCTATTTACGAAAACAAAGAAAAATGGGGAGAGTTGTCTAATATCTTTCGCATTAGTTGATACCTCAAAGGAACATTGTTTTATATAGATACTACCAGGAGATAGAGTCAAAATTGATGTAAGTCCTTATGATTCAACCAAAGGGCATATAATTTATCGACTCCACAACAAAGATTTGAATTATTAGGTTTTCAACTTCACCATTCCTTTCGTGGGAATACAATTCTAGATGAAAAAGTTCAATAAACTTATTTTCTTCCAAGAAATAGATTCAGAATTAAGGTAAGGAATGAGAAATATGACAATACGAGCTTTCGTTCATAAAATTTGTGAAAAATGTCGACTAATCCGTAGGAGGGGGCGCATTATAGTAATTTGTTCCAACCCGAGACATAAACAAAGGCCGGGCTAATCAGACTTACCAGAAGAGCCGATGTACAAATAAAGAATTTGTTTTGACATGAAATAGATATATCCATATATCCCTGACTCATATTTACGAGATGATAAAATATGGCAAAAGCTATACCAAAAAATAGTTTGCGTTGTAATGGACATATTAGTTCACGTAAGGGTGCACATAGATTATCAAAGGGAGTTATTCATGTTCAACCATTTTCACTGTTACATATGTACGGGGTCGAGTAGTTTCTTGGTCCTCATCTGGTACTTCTGGATTCAAAGGTATGAGAAGAGGAACACCATTTGTTGCTCAAACCGAAGCAACAAACACTATCCGTACAGTAGTGGATCAAGGTATGCAACGAGTAGAAGTCATGATAAAAGGTCCCGGTCTCGGAAGAGATGCAGCATTACGAGCTATTTGTCGCAGTGGTATACTATTAACTTTCGTATGGGATGTAACTTCGACGCCACATAATGGCTGTAGATCTCCGAAAAAAAGACGTGTGTAGAACCGAACATTGAAGAGATCTCAAGAGAAATAAAATATTTGATGATCTAATCAAATAATAGTACTATGGTTCGAGAGAAAGTAACAGTATCTACATGGACACTACAGTGGAAGTGTGTTGAATCAAGAACATACAGTAAGCGCCTTTATTATGGACACTTTATTCTGTCTCCACTTATGAAAGGCCAAGCCAACACAATAGGCATTGCGATGTGAAGAGCTTTACTTGGGGAAATAGAAGGAACGTGTATCACACGTGTAAAATATGAGAAAGTACCACATGAATATTCTACCATAACGGGCATTCAAGAATCGGTACATGAAATTTAAATGAATTTGAAAGAGATTGCATTGAGAAGTAATTTATATGGAACTTCTGACACGTCTATTTGTGTCAAGGGTCCTGGATATGTAACTTCTCAAGATATCATCTTGCCACCTTATGTGGAAATCGTTGATAATACAAAACATATAGCTAGTTTAACGGAACCAATTGATTTTCGTATTGGATTACAAATAGAGAGATATAGTGGATATATTATAAAAACGCCAAATAACTTTCAAGATGGAAGTTATTTTATAGATGTTGTATTCATGCATGTTCGAAACACGAATCATAGTATTCATTCTTATGGGAATGGGAATGACAAACAAGAAATACTTTTTATCGAAATACGGACAAATGGAAGTTTAACTCTGAGAGAAGCACTTCATGATGCATCTCCCAATTTAATTGATTTATTTATTCCCTTTTTACATATGTAGAAAGAAAACTTATATTTACAGGACAATCAACACACGGTTCCTTTATCCCCTTTTACCTTTTATGATAAATTGGCTAAACTCATAACAAACAATAAAAAATAGCACTGAAATCGATTTTTATTGACCAATCAAAATTGTCTTCCAGTATCTATAATTGCCTCAAAATGTCCAATATATATATACATTATTGGACCTTTTGAATAACAGCCAAGAAGATCTTATGAAAATTGAACATTTTCGTAGCGAAGATATAAAACAGATATTGGGCATTTTAGAAAAATATTTCGTAATTGATTTAGCAAAAAATAAGTTTGAAATCTATTGGACTTACTTGTGAAAATAGATTGCAAAAAGCACAATTTAGCACAATTAATATATCATATATTAGAAAGAAATTCATAATAAATTGAATAGATGTATCTAGGGAGAATTTGTTTTGAAGAAACTATTCCCTAAATACACATGTCATGTTAGTTCACAATTGAATCAATTATATCTTTTTAAAAAGACCTAAAGTTAGGGATTTATCAATAGGTAATGTTGCACCAATGCCCAACCAAAGGCCGACTGTGGTACCAATCAAAAAGACAGTTGTCGCTACTGGACGGCGAAATGGATTTTAAAATTTATTAACATTCTCTAAAAAAGGTACTGTTAATAATCCCGCAGGTACTGAAACCATTAAAAGGACCCTCAATAATTTATTGGGTACTGTACGAAGTTTTTGAAATACAGGAAAGAAATACCATTCAGGTAAAATTTCCAAAGGGGTTGCAAATGGATCCGCCGGTTCACCAATCATTGATGGTTCTAAAACGGCTAAGCCTACATTACATGCAATAGTACCTAGAATTACTACTGGAAAAATATATAAAAGATCATTGGGCCATGCTGGCTCGCCATAATAATTATGACACATACCCTTAGCCAATTTAGCTCTTAATACAGGATCATTCAAGTAAGGTTTTTTTGTTATTGGGATAGGTGAATTCTTATAGATCCATCCCCTGAGGGAACTGGACATGATAATTTTTAGTCATCCAACTCGAGCAAGAATAAAAAGAACCAAACAAATCCATATATCCATATAAAATATCTATATGGTACCTGTATTAACACATACACATATATGATATATGAATGGTTCAATATAAGAAAAATTTGACTGAATTCATTTTTATGGAGTTGCAACTATCCATTACAAAACAAAGAATTTCCTTCTTACAAGTAAATACTCAAGACCCAAGTAGGCATACAAATCAGATCATGATATGATCAAGTGCTTTGTGGGTCATCTCAGACCTTCTAATTGGTATTTATCTCCAAAATGCTTGGAGATACACATACAAGGTTTTCTTGTTACTAATATAATCTAGCCTCTCTTCTTCTTTAGATCCCTTGTTTCACTCCGATAGTAGTATTGATCGTGTCAATGCAGAAGAAATGAATACATTTACATACTATTAAATCTTATAAGTGAACTAGATAAAAAGGAATCAACATTCCCTTTTATCTAGTTCACTTATATTGGATCTTATGTAGCCTGCTCATGTAAAACATGATTCGGATCATAGAAAAGATTCTCTTTCAGCGAACCAGCCTATCCTCTGTATAGGGCTTACACGGCGATTGGAACAAAGAGACACATTTGATTTTAAATTCCCATGTGGCAGGCATATATCTACACAGACCAATCAATAGTTCAAGCCACACACTCCCATAAATCCATTTTCTCTTCACAAAATTCCCTTCAATCCCCCCGTTTAGTTGACATGAATGGTTAAAGGGAAATGTCCAAATCCATGTCTTATTATTTTCAATAATCCATACTTGTAGCAATGAGATACTATATATTCCTACACCAACTGATAAACGATTGATTATAAATAGTTATGATATATTTTGATTTTCTCTATCTATAAAGGCCCAAAAAATACCTTGTTTACGTATCATTGGAAAATGCATTAACATAAATATGGCAGTAAGAAACGGCAATACAAAAGTGTGTAAACTATAAAAATGAGTCAAAGTTGATTGTCCCACACTAGCGCTTCCGCGCAATAATTCAACCAAAGGTGATCCTATTACAGGAATAGCGTCAGGGACACCTATTACTATTTTCACTGACCAATAGACAATTGGTCCCAAGGTAAGGAATAACCAGTTACGCTAAAAGATGCGATTAATACAGCCAGAACCACACCTGTAACCCAAGTCAATTCACGAGGTTTTTTAAATTCGTTGGTGAGATACACATGAAATATATGCAGGATCATCATTAGGACCATCATACTTTACGACCATCGATGAAAGTATCAGATTAACCAACCAAAGTTGGATTCAGTCATTATGTATTGACCAGAACCAAAAGCCTCAGTAACGATCTGACAATAGTAAAAAGTTATAGAAAACCCAGTAGCTACTTGTTCTAAAAAACAAGTAACAGTAATTCCCCCTAAACAGTAAAATATATTGACGTGGGGAGGAACATATTTACTAGTTCTATCATCCGCAATTGCTTGAATCTCGAGACATTCTTCGAACCAATCATATACTTTATTGAGATAGGCGGAACTCCCCCTCTAAGAACCGTATATGAGACTTTCATCTCGTACATCTCAAGAAAAAACACCCAAATACTAGTTGCAACGGATATGGAATAGAAAATTTGAAATTTATTAAGTTCTGATCCCATCTTCTCAGGAAAATCCGAAAGCTCTTCTTTGTGGCGATAATACCAAAATATCAAGTTGGCGCAGTCGTCTTTATCTTTATTTTGATACTTATGGGCCTCTTAAATTCTCTTGTCCCCTATTTCTTTATAGAATTTGTGGAATATGGATTTTATTATTTGGTTTCTTTATTATTGATAGGAATTCTCTTGTTAAGACCCTATGAATCGATTAAAACCTCCGATTCATACTAGAACCACGATGATTCAATAAAAAAACCTAACCTAAATCAAATCAAGGATTCCTTGAGTAAGAATCCTAGGATCATCACTTATTCCTTGAATAAATAGAATGACTAAAATTTCAAAGAAAGGTTTTGCTTTTCGTCAAAATATAAATAGGGGTTGAAAGAAAAGAATCTTTCGATTTAGAAATTAAAATTCTTTGTTTAAATATTTTTTGGAGCTCAGACACGAGGTCTTAATATTAAGTATGAATCATAGTTCAAATATTTCTTAATCTATTTGGTGTTCCAAATATTCGAATAAATATCTGACGAAGTAGAACCATCTCTATCAAGATAACAGACCCATTCTCTGTACTATCAATAGGATGCATTATAACAAGTCACACACTCATACTCCGAAAATATAGAAACAAAGAAATTTCATGATCGAACTACCAAAAGAAAATAGAACGGACTATAAATCGGAGCTCTAAATGATTCATTTTGTACTCAAAAGAACGGACTTTGTGGTCCTTATAGATCTAATTCAATGAAATCCCATCAATTAAAATAGAAGAATTATAAATCTCCAAAATAATTGATTAAAATACCGCAAATAAGGCCATTGCGACACCCATAAAATGAGTAGTTCCCCACCCAGGAGCTACTTTACCATATTCCGAATTCAATGGTTTTAATAAATCTCCTACTGCAGTTCATGTTGGACCAGATCTAGAACTTTTCTCAACAGTTTTTGTAGCCATAAATCCTATTGTATTCATTGAGATCTGTTGACTTTGTATACCATTCCATTGTAAATAAAAAAATCCTATCATAGATCCATTGGGGTCTTGAAATTATATAAATATGATAAGAATGGAAACAACAACCCTAGTCGCCATCTTTATATCTGGTTTACTGGGTACGCCTTATATACCGGTTTTGGGCAACCTTCTCAACAATTAAGAGATCCACTCGAGGAACATGGAGACTAGTTGAAGTACTGAGCCCCCCGATATTGGGAGGCTCAGTACTTCAACTGAGATAATGAAAAATTATTTCACCCTTTTAGTTCTTTTTAGTTGGAACTTTAGGCGGTTCTCGAAAAAAGATAGTGAAAAAAATTATCCCTAGAGTCGAGACTAAGAGGAATGTATAAACTAATGCTTCCATAGATTCGATCGTGGTTTACAATTATAGGTTTCATACCTGCTTGTTTATTTTTATTTCCTTTTTTTATCATCTTCCAGATAAAGAACGAACAAGAGTAGAAACAAAGTTGATTCTAATAAATATTTCTCTGGTACCCTGTGTCAATAAAGGTAAAAGAAGGAAAATAACGGCGAAAGAAAGATACCAAAGCAATGCTGTATCAGGCTGCCTGTCTTTTTGTAGTTGGATCTCCAAGTTTTTGGAATGCTCCAAATTCGACTTGAGCATCTAAATCTGGGTAAATACCAGCAAAAATATCTCTGAGCAAGGTTCTAACACCATGCAAAATGTGTCCAAAGAAGAAGAGCAAAGCAAACGAAGCATGCCCAAAAGTAAACCAACCCCTTGGACTGCTACGAAAAACACCATCGGATTTCAAAGTAGCACGATCTAATTCGAAAATTTCACCCAATTGAGCACGTCTAGCATATTTTTTCACAGTAGCAGGATCACTATAACTGACGTCGTTGAGTTCACCGCCGTAGAACTCAACAGTTACACCTACTTATTGAACACTATACTTCGATTCTTCCCTTTTAAAAGGAGTATCGACTCTAACAATTCCATCGCCGTCTACCAAAAGGACCGGAAATGTTTCAAAAAAAGTAGGCATATGACGTACAAAAAGTTCACACCCTTCCTTATCTCTAAAGATAGGGTGTCCTAATCATCCAACCGCTATTCCATCCCCGTTATCCATTGAACCTGCTCCGAATAATCCTCATTTTTCCGGATTATTGCCGATGTAATCATAAAAATCTAATTTTTTAGGAATTCTAGACCAGGCTTCTGATAAACTTGATTTTCTGCTAGCCCAGCACTAACTCTTCAATATATTTCTTGCTGGAAGTACCCCTGATCCCATTGATAATGAGTGGGTCCAAATAATTCAATCGGGGTAGTTGTCGAACCATACCACATAGTTTCGGCATCAACAAAAGCTGCAAAAAAAACAACAGTGATACTACTGGAAAGGACTATTTCACTATTTCCCATACGTAATCCTTTGTATAGACGTTGTGGCAGATGGATGCTAAGATGGAATAGGCCCACTAATATGCCCAATGCTACTGCTGCAATATGATGAGAAGCTATTCTTCCTGGAACAAAAGGATCAAAACCTTCCACGCCCCATGCTGGATTAACAGGTTGTACTTTTACCGTTAGTCCATAAGGATCAGACACCCATATTCCGGGACCATACAAGCTTGTTACATGAAATGCACAAAAACCAAAGCAAGCCACCCTTGAGAGAAATAAATGAATTCCAAAGAGGGTTTTCCTGTACGTTCATCACAAAATATTTCTAGATCCCAATACACCCAATGCCAGATAGCTGCCAAAAAGCATAAGCCAAAAAATGCAATATGTTCTCCCGATACAGCTTCGTAACTCCAAATACCTGGATTCGTTATAGTCCCCCCTATGATACTCCAACCGCCCCATGAATTGGTTATTCCTAAACGAGTCATGAAGAGTATAACAAACATACCCTGTCTCCACATTGGATCAAGAACAGGATCAGAAGGATCAAAAACCGCTAATTCATACAGAGCCATCGAACTGTCCCAACCAACAACCAAAGATGTATGCATTATGTGAACAGAAAGCAATTAATCGGGATCATTCAATACAACGATATGAACATGATACCAAGGCAACCCCATGGAAATACCCCTTATATCAAAGATAAATGAACACTACGTAACTTTATTGCATTGGAAAAGACTATAATATGACTATCATATGGACCACTCTTGTTGAGTCAATTATTTTCGAACAAGGATTTCTATTATGTTGGTAATAATGGAACAATTCTATTCGCAGGAACAAAGAGAAGCAGATTTATTCTATACTCGATAAGTACCAATACGCAATGGGGGGGTTGATTCCATTTTCTATGAGCGAATGAGTCCATACTTATTTATCATTAGAAAGACCTATTCGTAATAATTTGAGTTTATTCATTCTGTCTTTCTTTATGGATTTTGAGAATCTATGGATAAAATATTTACGATAAAAATCAATATGAATATTATAAAGACAATAAAAAAAAAGCTTGTTACGTTTCCACCTCAAAGTGAAATATAATATATAATTTGTTCTTTCATCTAATGCCTATTGGTGTTCCAAAAGTTCTATTCCAAAATCCTGGAGATCCAATTTCATCTTGGGTTGATGTATAGTGCGACTTGTCAGATATATTGGGTCATATGGTATTTCCCCATTCTCTCCCTCGATCAAGATATCCTCCATTTCGCCCAAGAAAGAAAAATTGAATCATCAAAAAATTGGAGCGTGAAGTGCAATTAGATCATTTTTTTAGGGGATTCATATTACTATTATCAATTAGAATAATTTATGGTTGGCTTGGTTGGACAAAATAAATGAAGTATCCAGGCTCCGTTTAGAAAAAATCCAATTGGATTGGTGATGAGTCTACAAACTGGACTCATTTAGGGCTATATTTTGATAGAATTTGTGTCCTCAAATGCTTATTTTATCTCAATATCTAATGAAAACCTTTAAGTTTTAGGTTTTTGAAGTTTGAAGGAAGGCATGGACACTACTTTGCAAAAAGGAATGAAAATACTGAAAAGAAAAAGAAAATGAAGGCCTGAGGATCACCGAGTTCACTTGGCGAATCACCGAAGGGTCTCACTTCGCCTTTTCTTCTAGTGTGCTGAGTCCTGAAGGAAAGGATCAAGTCGGCGGAAAAATAGAACAATCGGTGCATCACCGAGAAGTTCCATGAAGCAGTACTATGTCGCACAATGACCTAGAGCACGACGATGCCGAAGGATGGTGCAAGACGCCGATGAACTACACCAAAGGGTCAATCGCTGAGTTGATCAGCGATTCTGACTAATGTCACTGAGTGATCCACCGCAACACAGATTTTTGAAAACTATAAATACTAATGGAGAATTATAACTTAGTATCAGTTTTAGCATAACATTTTAATATCATCTTTAGAATAATATAATTTTAGTACTTTTACTTTTACTCTCAAGTTTGTAAGGGTTTGAAGACTTGAAGAAGAAAAGGGTTTCATCTCTTCCAATTTGGAAGTGGGTCTCTTGGATTTTTCTTTCTTTGCTGAAATCAAGATTTATTTCTCTATACGCATTTGATTTCAACATCATTGAAGGTATAAATTTCTATCTCTTGATGTGTGGCTAAAAACCCCCATTTTTGGAGTGTGATTTAGAAAATTTGTGTTGATATTATTGTCGGGTCTTGCTTGCTGATAGGTTAGATGTATTTTAATGGTAATTTCACCTAGTGGTTGTGGTTTAATATAATGGGTTTGTAGTTGCAAATACAAAGCCACCCATGTGTTTTCGGCTTGCCTGAGAGGGAGGTCGCGAAACCAAGACCGCTAGACTGATGGCCTAAGGAGTGGGTCGACCTGAGGTTCAGCCCGAGTGGGTTAGCCCTAGTCCCATATCCTAACACTCAGCTCGAGAGAGTGAGTGGAGTAAGGTGTAGGCTTGCCTTCATGCGACAAATAGGTGTCTGAGAGGAACGCATTTGAAACGGGGTAAGTTGCCCGAGAGGAAACTTATTTCCATCTAAAGCTTAGCCTACTCACTATTATCTTGCAAATTTCCTATCGAAAGCATGTACCTAACTATTTATCTCAACTTGTATTGCGGTCACAACCCATGAACTCTTCCCCATACTTAATTTCTTTGTTATTTTTGTTGTTTTTGCTATACTTGTGACAAAAACCCCTACTTGATATTTGACACTTTTGTGTCCCCATTTAATTTACAATATTTTTAATCGTTAATGTCTTGAGCTACGACTAGTTAGAACCAAATTTTATTTTTCTATTAATTCTCAAAACTGCTCCCTTGGGACACGACCCCAACCCTTGGTTGATTTACTATATTATCGATGATCGTAGACACTCGAACCGTAGGTTAGTGTCGTTTGTCATAATAAGCATCAAAATGGTGCCGCTGCCGGGGAGTGGTGTTACTTTAGAATTTTTCCAGATTAATAGAATTTTCTTTGTTTTGTTCTTCCTAATTGTAGTTTACTTACCTAATTTTTAGTTTTGTTTTGAGCATTTGCGTGTTTCAACAACCATATGAGTGTGAATAGCGAAAATAGCTGCCAAGCAGGCAACCCAGCGAGTTATGCCTTTCATCGAGACGATATTGATGACATCAAAGTGTGTACAACCCTGCCCAAGTGGGTGAGATAGATGCAATTTGCATGCCACAAGCAGACGGAAATGCAACATTTGAAGTTACTAGCACAACACTCCATCTCATACATTTAGAGGTTTATATGGAGGGTTAGAGCATGAAGATTCATATGGACATATACAAAGCTTCATAGAAGTGTGCACTCCTCTGTCATTTAAGACTCTATCAGAAAAATGCATACAGCTGCGCTTATTTCCATTATCATTAACTGGGGAAGACACTAAATGGTTGATCGAGCTTCCAAAGAACTCCATCAAGTCATGGGAGGAGTTGGTCACGGATTTTCATGAATGATTCTTCCCTCCATCTAAAATGATGAAACTGAGAGACAACATTCAAAGTTTCAACCAAATGGAGGGCGAACCAATTCACGAATCATGGATACGATTTAAGAGAATTTTGAAAAAATGTCCAATGCATGGATTGCCGAGTGAGTTATTGCTACAATATTTTTACCGTAGTTTGGATTCAATTAATAAAGAGATATCTGATCAGATGGTGCAAGGAGGAATAATGTTACAATCATTTGAAGTAGCATCATTTCTCCTAGATGGCATGACTAAAGTAAATCAAGCATGGTACACAAAAGATGACCAAGTTTCCCCATTATGGGAAAGGGACAAAAACATCAAAAAGATGTTGTCTCAAATAGAAGTGATACACGAGCACATGAAGGGGACGTACGGAGTATTTCGAGTTGAGTGAAAGCCCGAAATCAAAAGGGAGCGCAATTAGTCCTCGGGTTAATGATCTATTGTCACGCATACTTGATAAAGTTGAGGGCTCTAATGATTTGCTAAAAGGAATGAGGGATGATTTTTCATCACTAAACAGTAAAGTAAATTCGCATGCTGAAGCCATCAAAACACTGGAAGGTCAATTGAGTCTATTATCAGCTAAATTGACACCCAGGACACTAATGGAAGATAAGGATAGAGGGCTAGTTGTGGTAACCCGTAGTGGAAAAATGGAAAGAGGGAATGTGATGGAAGATGAGGACCCTCGAATGCAAGAAGAGAGTCAAGGTATAAAGGAACGGGAATCACCTATTTCACAAAACCTTGCCAAAGAACCACAAGATGTGGCAGAGCAACATGTTCAAGCGCCAAAATAACGCACCCTTTACCCAAAATACCTCCACCATTTCCTCAACATTTGAAAAAGTAGAATGAAGACGAAAAGTTCAAAAACAATTTGTCAGTATTCAAGAACTTATCAATTAACCTCTCTCTGGTGGAAGAATTGTTGGAAATGCCGAGATATACCAAATTCATGAAGGAGCTAGTTACAAATAAAAGGAGCCTGGAGTATGAAACGATTGAGGTGCCCCGCAGTTGCAGCGCAATTATTACAAATGAGTCAATCACTAAGAGAGAAGATCCTGGGGCATTCACAATTCCATGCACAATTGGCATGCTCCAATTCGCTAAAGCTTTGTGCGATTTGGGAGCAAGGATTAACTTGATGCCCTATGCAATATACAAGCAACTTGGTTTGGGTGAACCAAAGGCAACCACAATGAGACTCCTTATGGCAGATCGATAAATTAAGTATCCAGTGGGGATACTCAATGACATCTTAGTAAAAGTACATCGGTTCATCTCTTTGGCTGATTTCGTTATTCTAGATTGTGAGATCGATGCTGAAATCCCCATTATTTTGGGAAGGCCATTCTTAGCTACCGGGAGAGCATTGGTGGATGTTGAAAGCATAAAATTGAAGTTTCGTGTGAACGATGATGAGGTGACCTTCAATATCTGTAAATCCATGAAGCAACCAAGTAATATCCATGTGGTGTCTACTGAGGATGTTATAGATAAGGTAATGGCAAGTGTTAGCCATCTAATGTGAAAGAATGAACCTTGTTCAAGGCTATGAGGAAGTGGTAGTTGCCTTATCAGGGTTAGGAGTATACTCAAGGAATCCAATCAAGTTGGATATCGACATGAAAAATAGAGAAAGTCCTCCTGCAAAGCCATCAACAGAAGAACTTCCGAATCTGGAATTAAAAGTCCTACCCTCTCATCTAAAATATGCCTTCTTAGGAGCCAATAATACGTTACCAGTGATTATTGCAGTTGATTTGCTCGAAGGGCAGGTGAAAATGCTCATTGAAGTACTACGAAAGCATATAAAAGCTATTGGATGGACAATAGCCGATATAGTAGGAATTCCTCCTGGAATCTATACTCACAAAATTCGGCTTGAAAGTGAATGTAAACTTAGTATGGAGAATCAACAGAGATTGAACCCTCCAATGCAAGAAGTGGTGAAGAAGGAAATCATCAAGTGGCTAGATGCATGAGTGATCCACCCTATCGCAGATAGTAAGTGGGTAAGTCCAGTGCAATGTGTACCAAAAAAAGGAGGTATAATCGTGGTCCCAAATGCAAAAGGAGAACCTGTGCCGATAAGACCAATGACTGGGTGGAGAGTATGCATGGACTATCGAAAGCTTAACTCATGGACCGATAAAGACCATTTTCCAATTCCCTTTATGGACCAAATGCTAGACCGGTTATCATAAAGGGGGTGGCATTGCTTTTTAAATGGATATTCCGGTTACAATCAGATCTCTATCACGCCGGAAGACCAAGAGAAAACCACTTTTACCTGCCCTTATGGAACATTTGCATTCAAAAGGATGACATTCGGATTATGTAATGCCCCAGTAACATTCCAGCATTTCATGTTGTCTATTTTTGCGGATATGGTCGAAGACTTTATGGAGGTATTCATGGACGACTTCTCAATCGTAGGGGACACATTTGAGGAATGTTTGACACACTTAGGACAGGTGCTCAAAAGATGTGTGGATACGAATATTTGTCTCAATTGGGAAAAATGTCACTTTATGGTGAAGGAAGGAATCGTTCTTGGACACCAGGTGTCGCAAAAGGGGCTGGAGGTTGACAAGGCAAAAATTGAGGTCATTGAGAAATTACCCCCACCAATTTCAGTGAAAGGTGTTCGCAGCTTCTTGGGTCATGCAGGTTTCTACCGAAGGTTCATTAAAGACTTCTCAAAGATTGCACAGCCACTGTGCAAACTCCTAGAGAAAGAAGTGAACTTCTATTTTGATGATGCTTGTATGGCCGCATTTAAGTGTTTGAAAGAAAAATTAGTATCCACCCCGATTATCCTCAGTCCTAACAGGTCCGAATCTTTCGAAGTAATATGTGATCCTAGTGGAATGGCGTTGGGAGTAGTATTGGGGTAAAAGCGCAACAAACTATTTCACCTAATTTATTACGCAAGCAAAACTCTAAAGAGTGCCCAGCGAAATTATACAGTAACTGAACAGGAGTTGCTCGCAGTGGTCTATGCATTTGAAAAGTTCCGCGCATACTTGCTATGAACCAAAGTAATAGTATACATTTATCATGCTGCACTCCGTTACTTGATGGCGAAGAAATATGCAAAACATAGATTGATAAGGTGGGTGCTATTACTACAGGAGTTCGATTTTGAGGTGAAAGATCAAAAAGGCTGTGAAAATCAAGTGGCCAACCACTTATAAAGGTTGGAAGGAAGGGAAGATGCAGAGCGTGAGGTCGACATAGACGATTCCTTCCCGATGGACATGTATTTGCTATATCTCTCAAACCTACACCATGGTATGCAGAATTTTCAAACTACATTGTGAGTGGATTGATACCCGATGATTTTACCTTTTACCAACAAAAGAGATTCATGTTCGATGTTAAAAGGTACTTTTGGGAAGAACATTACTTGTTTCGAGAATGTGCTGACCATGTTATTAGGAGGTGTGTTCCAGAAGAGGAAGCGGTAGAAATTCTCCATGTTTGCCATGCATCTCCAGTAGGAGGTCACCATAGTGGTATTCGCACTATCGCTAAAGTCCTCCAAAGTGGTTATTACTGTCCGTTCCTATACAAGGATGCACATGAATTTGCAAAGAAATGCCTGCAATGCCAGCAACAAGGGGGAGTGTCTAGAAGGCACGAGTTGCCTCTCACTCCTATTTTGGAGGTCGAGTTATTCGATGTATAGAGGATCGATTTCATGGGCCCATTTGTGAGCTCATTTGGAAATAAATATATCTTGGTGGCTGTAGCTAGATTACGTCTCCAAATGGGTAGAGGCCGTCACACTTCCAAACAACGAAGGAAAAAGTGTTGTCCAATTTCTAAAACGTTACATTTTTGCAAGATTTGGCACTCCTAGGGCACATTAACGATGGGGGGTCTCACTTTTGCAATAGGTGGTTTTCAATGGCACTGAGTAAATATGGGGTGAAACACAAAGTAGCAACCCCATATCATCCCCAAATAAGTGGCCAAGTCAAAGTGTCAAATTGGGAAATCAAAAGTATCTTGGCAAAGACAGTAAATGCCAACAGAACTGACTGGTCTAGGAAACTTGATGATGCACTATGGGCATACTGGACTGCTTATAAAACACCTATCGGTATGTCTCCATACCGGTTGGTTTATGGTAAGGCATGTCATTTCCCCGTCGAGCTAGAACACAAAGCATTATGGGTATTGAAGGCCTTAAATTTGGACTGGTCAAAAACTTCAAGGGAGAGGGTAGAACAGTTGAACGAACTGGATGAACTTAGACTCAAATCGTATGAAAGTTCAACTATCTATAAAGAGAAGATGAAGAAGTGGTATGATGCTCGAATACTAAAGCGGGACTTCAAGGTAGGAGATTGGGTTTTGTTATACAACTCTCGACTCAGACTCTTTCCCGGAAAGCTCAAATCCAAATGGTCTCGACCCTTTAGAGTAACACGAGTGTTCACCAATGGTGCAATAGAAGTTGAAGATCAGGAAGGACCTCTATTTAAAGTGAAATGTCAATGTCTGAAATTATATTTTAAGGATTATCAAGAGATTTCTTTGGTTGAAGTGATGTATTTAGAAGACGCCTGACGGCACTGTTGCGTAGTGCCACGACGTTAACTAAGGCGCTGTTTGGGAGGCAACCCAAAACCATTTATTATTTTCTTTTACTTTGATAAATTAATGGTGTGTTGATTGTGCATATGGAAGTGTGGAGAGTAAATGGAAAAGTGCAGAATTTGGCGAGCAATAGATTCAGTCGGTGAGTCACCGAAAGGGTCGGTCAATCCAATTTTATCCGCCGTTTAACTCAAGACATCATCAATATTGTAGTCTGTAAAACTCGGTGAGCTTTGGAGATTATTGGAGAATTGCCGACCATGTTGCCGAGCGAGTAGGCGAGCTTGACTAATGTCGTTCTAGTGGGCGGAAATTAAACGGTCTTTGCAAGCCAAAGGTTTAAAAGTTTCAGCTACATTCCCTTTCCCCCTACTTTTCATCTGTCCAAACTCACACCAACACTCTAGTTTTCATATTTCTTGCACTTTTAGAGTATTTTAGTGGTTGAACTATGCTCGGACTCAGATTGCATTGTTGCCTAGAACTTCATTAGTATCTGTTCGGCATCAAAGGTTGGTAGTCCTAACCCCGCATTTACTTTATTAAAATTGTACTCATTTGCATAATGTTGATGTTGTTATCTATCTTTCTTTATTTTCACTATTGGATATTCATCATTTGCATTTGAGGATACACACATTTATTTGTGGTGGGGTGAGTCCCATCTTGTTTGCCTATTATGGATATTTGTGCTTTTGTGTATATTTGGGATGTGTGTTTATAATTGTGTTAGATATTGCCTTTCGTGGATATTTGAGCCCATAGCTCCTCTTTTTGGTTTTAATTGATGCAAATTTTTACCCTTCCGAAAAATAATTGTTTTTCAAAAAATTCGCCACCGCTTGTGTTGAACGTGGCTATTCTTTTGCAAAATTTAAGTCTCAGTTCCGATCAATACTGATGACTTGAATAATGTTCTCAATCGAACAAACATGAATGTGCGGCTAAGACGAGACCAAATGAAGTTGCATAGACAATATGTGAACTCTTTGCATCTTGTTGTGATTAGCCATTTATCGAATTGATTCTCTTGTAATGACCGTTACACACTAGTCAAAGTGTGTAGTCTTGTTTGACTTAAGGGTAGATGTCTTGTGTGATTAACTTACTTTGAACTATGCATGAATAAACCTAGAATTTGCCTCTTTAGTCTGATTGATTTAGAAAGGTGTACTCTTGAGATGATCTTAGGCAACTTTAAAGAGTGTGAGTCAAATTTGACATATACCTCTTTTGTGGCCTATCCCGTGAGCGTATGAAATTCTTTTGAACACCCTTTGAGCCCTACCTTTCTTTGGAAAAAAGTTGATGAAGCCTAGACCTTACTTGATCCACTCCTATAATTTTCCTGATTTGTGGTTTAGTGAATAGCCTACTTAGGCTTGAAAAGGAAAAGGACAAGTCAAGAAGTGCAAGAAAAAGTCTCTCTAAATATATAATTTTTGAATAAAGGTACAAAAGGAGTGGGGTTTACAAGCAATACATGGAGAGTAAATAAAAGGATGACTTAGAAGCACTTGAAGAAAAAGTGACAAGGGAAAGGAAAAGGACTTTTTGAGCACACCACATCTCATGAGGATGAAGAAGTCACTGAGCCTAAATGACCATACCTATGCACTCAGCCCCATTATAAGCCTTGGAAAACCTTTTTGATCTTGAGTAAGCCGAACCAAAAGTCGATTGGAAAATAAGGGTAAACCTATGGGTGAAGTCATGCATTGTGTTCCTCTTTTTGAGTGTGAGTGTTGCATCTGATTCTTGATCTTAAATTAATTAACTTTTATGTGTGAATATGGAATCATTTAATTAACTTCTATGTGTGAATATGGAATCATTCTTTGTGTGAGGGCATTTAGATACTTTCGTTGAGCTTGAACTTACATTAGTAGAAAGTACTGTGAGCATGAGAATCTTTGGTAATGGTGTGTCACAACTTGAATCTTTGAGTACACAATTGTATCTTCGCATAAGTAGTTTGAAGTCTTGTTGTGTACATTCATGATTGAGTCTTGTGTAGCACTGTTTGAGACACCCTTTTTTAACAGCTGAACTTGAGTTTGCTTGAGGACAAGCAAAAGTTTAAGTTGGGGGTGTTGATGAGTCCACATATTGGACTCATTTAGGGCTATATTTTAATAAAAATTGTGTCATCAAATGCTTATTTTATCTCAATATCTGATGAAAACCTTTAAGTTTCAGGTATTTTAAGTTTGAAGGAAAGCATGGACTCTACTTCGCAAAAAGGAATGAAAAGGCAAAAAACAACAAGAAAATGAAGGCCTAAGGATCGCCGAGTTCACTTGGTGAATCACCGAAGGGTCTCACTTCGCCTTTTCTTCTAGTGTGCTGAGTCCTGAAGGAAAGGATCAAGTCGGCGGAAAAATAGAACAATCGGTGCATCACCGATAAGTTCCATGAAGCAGTACTATGTCGCACAATGACCTAGAGCACGACGATGCCGAAGGATGGTGCAAGACGCCGATGAACTACACCAAAGGGTCAATCGCTGAGTTGATCAGCGATTCTGACTAATGTCACTGAGTGATCCACCGCAACACAGATTTTTGAAAACTATAAATACTAATGGAGAATTAAAACTTAGTATCAGTTTTAGCATAACATTTTAATATCATCTTTAGAATAATATAATTTTAGTACTTTTACTTTTACTCTCAAGTTTGTAAGGGTTTGAA